>JAKTQJ010000083.1:0-54481 GCA_030558835.1 Blastobotrys illinoisensis | reverse complement strand
CCACCTTGTGACCGAGTTAGGCTCTATAGAGTACTGCGTACCTCGAATATTTGTCCGCTTGGCAGACGTTTCGACATATTATAACAAATTAATGAAGTTCAAAACCATTTGACAGATGGGGCCAATTAGTCAACAATATTTTGACGATGCGCATGTCCTAAAAGCCTCTGTGACATGAAGGGATTGAGATGTATATACAAGGTATAATATTGCGGATGTACTACCATGTAACATGTGAATATGTTAGTGAGTGTGTGAATAGACAGTGTGTAACAATAATTCGAATTTGAGATAGTGATTTGCTAATACGGTAACTATATATCAGTTGGTATATCTACGGTACTAGAAGGCCAGGTATCGGTAGGCGTTGATAAAATACAGTAGCAGGTTCTACGCAATCAATCGTCGCATTGGAGTAGGGCCATTGACTGCAGTTTGGAAAGGGTTACATAGCACCCTCCCCTCCCCCCAAAGAAGAACAGTAACCCCCGAAGCAGTGCCCGATGTGACTTTCTTGCCAATGAGATCGCATTGACTTTTGTCCTTAGGGTGTCAAGAAATCTTGAGGCTGCTTGATATATATTATAACGTTAACTTTCCGCCGCATGCGGCTTATGAGGCTCATAACAAATGTATTAAGCTACCAACTTCTTCATGTGTTCGCTAATGATGCAATTGCTCCTGTATTTCGCTGTTCTCAGGTTCCTCTATGCCTGGAAAAGCCCTCGACTATTTCGCTGGCTTTTCTCGAAACGGTATCGACTAACAGCTAACTCCGTCGTCCGCTGCGACGTTATAGCATACACATTTCACCGTGAAGAGCCTTGCGAGAAGAAGGCTAAAGTGGACACTACTTCAAGCACGTCTCCGCCTATGTGGAGGCACACTCTCGATAGCCCGACGCCAATCAGTCATCGAGTCATCGAAGGGCGGCCATTGTATATTTGGGACATGATAGTAGCGAATGCTCCCGGGTGTATATCTCGCTATCTAGCCCTACGCAGATTGACCGCTCCAGCTTCTCCAAACGGATATAGAAACTCTCTGCGGCATCGCGGCAGGTGGGTAGGACCTTCGCCACTGCGAAATGTCGTGACAGCATCACACGTCGAGGAGCACAGTCCTGAAGGCAGCAGCACGGGCCAATCTCTCACTGAGACAGGGTCCGGTTCCGATTGCTCTACTGCCAGCACATCCACGGCGTCGAGCATGAGCGAGGAGCCCAAGTCCGAGCCAAGAGACAAGCCGGCCACCAAATCCAACGATTGTAAGCCGGAATAAAGTTATAAACATAATAATCTACATCATTCACAAAAACACAATTGCTACAGCTATCGGAAACTATCGAAATGGCTGTTTGGCGGTACTTGATGTGGTACATAGCGGGGGTGTGGGTTTCGTGGGTGGTTCTTCAGGTGCTTAACATGATATCGCGAAAGATGACTTCCATTTCAATTGCTTTTTACGCGATAGTCCTTCCAGCGGCTCCATTCCCCGCTACTAAAGTGTTGCTGCTTTTCCGCCGGTTATACAAGAAATGCTATTCCAGTCTCACCTACACTGAGACCGCTCGCACTGCAAATATGATGCGGCAAAATCCACCGCCAGAATCAGATAGAACTAGAAATGCTATGTATTATGTATAACAGCCGAACAATAACCGGACGTATCTGCAAATCTACTCCATAATGTTCAACGGCCGGGGAAGTCGGAGCGGAGATCAAAAGTCACCATCCACCGGGCATTATCGCAAAATGAACAGGGTTGGCGCGATAAGGCCCATTCTGAGCCAGATCAACCGGCCACGAATAACGGGGAGGATACTAAGTGGCGCACACATCCTACGGTTATGCCAGCAGCCCTCGAGAAGGAGCTTTTTCTTCTTCTACGGCCCGGGACCGAGGCCATACGAAATCTACAATGAAAAGCCCGGGCCGATCCGTAAGGTCATGAACTATATCCCAGCGCCAGTCAAGCTTTTTGGCGTCATGGCTGGCACTGCCGCTGTGCTGTTGTTTGTGGCTACGCCTCTGCTTATTATCGCCACTCCGCCGCTGTGTCTCGCGGTCTGGTGGTACGGCCGAAAACTGGCCAAAATGCGTCAGGAGCTATATAACCAACGATGGAACAACATGGGGAGCTACCACTTGACGTTCAACGAGCAGGAGTCGCCAATTGAGGGGTTCATGACTGGCCAGTTGCCGAATAGAGCCAAACATCGCATTCTTTCCGCGTTAGAGCACAATGAGCAGGGCATTAGCAGCGACCTCGGGCTGGACTACAATATCAGCAGCGTGCGGCAGTTTGTTAAGTTTACCCCAGTCGAGTCCATCCACCAAGACTTTAAAGGGTCATCTCAAGGGTTTAAGGAGGACATGGAGGTAAGCACATATGGGCTGCTAAGCAATGGGTACAGGCGGGGCGATGTGACGTTAGTGGTGGTGCATAGGTCGTCCTCAACTGACTCGAAGATGCGAATTGAGGTCGAGACAAGCCGATCGAGGTACGTTTTGGAAAACGATCCTTCGGACGATGATGTGACCATCGAAGTGAAGGGCAGATAATCCGCCGGAATACTTGCAGTAGTGCATTCGAGGACCAGCCCTCGAGCTCCCGTAGCTGGGGGAAAAATCCCCAGACCCTCCTCTCCACCCCCAATGGTACTGTATATACGCAATTGACTTTTCCAACTTATACTACACATGTAACAAAATTTGTTACAATTCTCCCAACCCCTGCGACAATTCGTTACAACTCCCAAACCTTTCGACTATTTGTTACAACCGCTGCCAAGGGGCGGCGAGCAGAGTCCCTCCCCAGCCCCAGAACTCACCGCCAAATTCCTCACGCCCCCCGCTCTCTACACTCTCTACACTCTTATATAGCCCGTCCGCTGTACCAGCCTCTGCCCTATGTCGCAATTGACGACAAGCAGGCGAGTTGGCGATTCACGTGACTACAAGTCACATGACTGCCGACACAGCCCGGGGTAAATCCCAAACCGCTTCGGCCACGCCGACAACCCACCTACGATTAACAATGGAGCAGCCAATTGGTGAGTAAACGAGCGACATTCGCGCCGTGCTAACGAGTAGTCCTTGACCAGGGAACTGGATTTGTCAAGATTGGTCGTGGCGGGACCAACTTCCCGGACCACACCTTCCCCTCGATAGTGGGCCGCCCCATCCTGCGGGCGGAGGAACAGGTCTCCAGCGACGTTGTCATCAAGGACATCATGTGCGGAGACGAGGCCTCGGCCGTCAGAACGGCGCTGGACATATCTTACCCGATGGAGAACGGAATCATCCGCAACTGGGAGGACATGGGCCATCTGTGGGACTACGCGTTCTACGAGCGAATGAACATTGATCCCAGGGGCCAGAAGGTGCTGCTCACCGAGCCGCCATTGAACCCTCTCAAGAACCGGGAGCGCATGGTCGAGACAATGTTCGACAAGTACGGGTTCAATGGCGTCTATGTCGCCGTCCAGGCCGTTTTGGCGCTCTACGCGCAGGGTCTGTCGTCGGGCGTAGTTGTAGACTCGGGCGATGGCGTCACGCACATTGTGCCTGTGTACGAGAACGTAGTGCTGAACCACTTGACCCGGCGGATTGACGTTGCGGGCCGGGACGTTACGCGCGAGATGATTAACCTGCTGTTCCGAAGGGGCTACGCGTTCAACCGGACAGCGGACTTTGAGACGGTGCGGCAGATCAAGGAAAAGTTCTGCTACGTGAGCAACGATCTCCAGTTTGACCAGCATTTGGCCGAGGAAACCACGGTGCTGATGGAGAACTACGAGTTGCCTGACGGGCGCACTATTAAGATTGGCCCGGAGAAGTTCCTTGCGCCAGAGTGCCTGTTCCAGCCGCATCTCATGGGGCGGGAGCAGCCGGGTATTGGCGAGGCATTGTTTGAGACGATCCAGTCTGCGGACATGGACGTGCGGACTTCGCTGTATCGGGCCATTGTGCTCTCTGGTGGCTCTAGTATGTACCCTGGTCTACCGACGCGGCTGGAGAAGGAGCTCAAGCAGCTGTGGCTTACGCGGGTGCTCAAGGGCGACCCTGCGCGGCTGGGCAGCTTCAAGGTCAGGATTGAGGACCCGCCGCGGCGAAGGCATATGGTGTTCCTTGGTGGTGCTGTCCTGGCTAACATCATGCATGATAAGGAGCATGCTTGGATAACAAAGCAGGAGTGGGAAGAGCAGGGTGCCCGGGCACTGGCCAAGCTTGGGCCTCGTTAATGTATTCGTATTCTAGATATCAATTGACCTTACAATGTATCATTTAACATCATTTTTTTTTTGGGGGCATTGACCATCGTTATTGATTTTTTCATGTCATTTAATATTTATCTCCGTAACAACCTACGGTATTGTCTTTTATGTATTCTAGATACTGGGAGTCCATTCCTTTTCTCTTGTTACACTCACCACAGCGTAACAAACGGTCGCCAGAAATTTCATCCTCCGAATTTCGTTGCTACCTTACATTATTATAAGAACTAAACTAGTCTTCCTCTTTTGGACTCTAATCAAGAATTCTCTATCTTTCATCCCCTGAATGAATGAATGAATCAAAGAATGAGAGTACACGGCCAATTGTATAGACGTAGGCTCTTTGGGTAGCTAGAATCACAAAATAAGTTGGACGAACTGCTCACTACGACAATTGAGCACCCCTTAGTTGTCGTAGTGGGCAGTTCGTCGCACCCCTTAGTTTGATATTACGGCAGTTGTAGTGCCCCTTCATTTGGTATCTGCCATACCAAGAGTGAGGAATTAACGCGTTATCGAACACTTAATATTAACAATGATCCGACAGTACCGGGGCCATTAGAATCATAATGTTAATCAAGACACTCAATTGATTCGATATCGTCCACTTCGTCTCTCAATTTATAATCTAGTGCTCATCCCGCAGCATCCGCTACGGCACACTGTCCCGGTCTCACGTGATGGCGCTTTTCACAAAGCCCAGCAGCAGGAGTGTCGGGAACCGGAAGTATAGAAAACTCCCGAATGCCGAAACCGCACGCCGTATTCCCAATGAAGCAATTATCGGGAAGCCGTGTGCACGTACCTTGCGTCTTGCAGCGGAGTGATAGCAGCCAAGGTAGGGCGATGAGCGAGCGATCGGGGTCACAACGGCCCGATCGTCTACCGTTAATGATTTTCGGTTACTACTGTATTTCATCCACTGGCGAGAGACGAGATTGAAAGGAGGCCGGGGGCTATCTGTGAATACTGGGCTAATGCGGGTTGGGAGCGCAGGAAATACGAGCCTGGGGTAACCAACCCCAATGCTATAAACTACCTCGGCTCCCACTGTAGTTTTACAAAACCGGATGTCGGACATTCGAACCGCCGATGCCCGTCTTGCCGAAACTATGGGCCAGGCTCCATTGGAGGCAGGATCTCCAGCTACCAGAATGAGAGGAGCTTTAAGGAGCTAAGAGCATATCCAGGGCCGTGGAAACGATGGCCATGGCAGAATCGGATTGTGATAAAGGCTCGATTTGTTACGCGGGTTAGCTAACGGGGAGTTCGCAATGCGCACTGTCGCATATGGCGTGAAGCGTACAGCTCTGACTGAACGGCAAAAACAGCCTATACCGCATACGGCTGTTCCGAATGTGGAGGGGGGGAAGAGATTATAAATACGGCCTTCCCTTTCCTTTTCCAAATGCGAGGATTCCAAGTCTCGCGTATAGGGCCTATTCTACTTTATAAAGGTTTTATCCAAGTGGATCTTCGAATTTGAGTCGCCCGCTTTTACTCCCTTGGCTTTTGCAGATTATTGGTACTCGACCCCTTAAATCAGGAATTCGAATATTCCTTGCATTAAACCTTAATATTCGATACTGGTTCTTCGGCATTCTAAATATTCAACGTTCTTAATATTCGCTATTCTTTCGCTCCTTAATATTGTGACCAATGTCAGATCTGAGGAAACGAGAGTCGCTGGCGTTCGACTCGCCAGACAAGACCGACACTGATTCAAATTCTGAAGAAAAGCCCCAGGGCCTCTATGACGACCCTCAATCCACCGCTAAGCGGAGGTCTACGGCCCCAGGGTACGAAGATTCCGTCGACCTAGAGGGCCAGACAAACGCTCTGAGGCGAACTGGTACCGCCGCTTCTTCAGAAATGGAACAATCCCAGCATGAACTCGACCAAATTGCCCGAGTTCTCACTTCCCCGTCGTCGCATGGAGACAATAAACCCCTCCCGAAAATGGGCGGCGGCAAAGACTACCCGCCAGAGCTGCCAGAAAGATCCCCCTGGAAGGTAGACTGGGACGGTCCTGAAGACCCGACTTTTCCGCACAATTGGTCCGGCAAGAAGAAGGTGCTTGTTTGCTTCGTCCTCGGCTATGCGACCCTCTGCATTGCCTGGGGAAGTTCCATTTTCGCTCCTGCTATTCCGTTTATCAGTGAAGAGTTCCACAAGGGAGAAGTTGTCGCTATTCTTGGCGTTTCTCTCTATGTGTTTGGTTTTGCATCCGGCCCAATTGTATGGGCTCCTATTTCTGAGCTGTACGGGCGTAAACTGCCAATTATCTTGTCCATGATTGGATTTACTATTTTCAGTTTCGCCGTTGCTGTCGCAAAAGACTTCCAGACAATTGTAATTTGCCGGTTCTTCACCGGCTTCATTGGTGCGGCTCCTCTGGCTGTTGTGCCGGCTGCTTTTGCCGATATGTTCAATAGTAAGCACCGAGGCACGGCCCTGTGTATGTTTGGTGGTACCGTATTCTGCGGTCCGATTTTCGCTCCAGTCATTGGTGGCTTCATTGTCAATTCCTATCTTGGTTGGCGGTGGACTGAGTACATCACCGGTATCATGGGAGGTCTGGCTCTTGTACTTGTCCTCTGCTTCTATGAGGAGTCCTACGCCCCGGTCATTCTCAGCCGAAAGGCTGCGGAGCTGCGACGACGGACTGGCAACTGGGGTATCTACTCGCCCCACGATGAAGTGGAGCTCGATATGAATGAGATTGTGACCCAAAACTTGACCCGACCAATGGTCATGCTCTTCACCGAACCCATTCTCTTCCTTATCACTCTTTACACCGCCTTCCTGTACGGTATCCTGTACCTGCTCCTTGAGGCCTACCCAATTGTGTTTGGCGAGCTCTACAAGTTCCAGCCAAACCTCATCGAGTTGCCATATATTGGCCTTGCTATCGGCCTCATCATTGGTGCTGTTGTCCAGGCGTTTGTGTTCGAACCAATGTACGTCAAGGCGCTCGCCAAGAACAACTACAAGCCTATCCCCGAGAAGCGTCTCCCTGGTATGATTGCTGGTGCCGTTGTATTTCCGATTGGTATCTTTTGGTTCACTTGGACCGGTAACTACGCAGAGCACATCCATTGGATTGTTCCGACCTTGGCCGGCTTGTTCATTGGGTTTGGTCTGCTGGTTATCTTCCAGTGTGCCATCAACTACCTTGTAGAGTGTTATCTGGCCTTTGCCGCTAGTTGCATGGCTGGTAACACTTTCTTGCGTTCCAGCTTTGGCGCTGCATTCCCGCTATTTGCTGGATTCATGTTCCACAACTTGGGCACTAACTGGGCCGGTACTCTTCTCGGCTGCTTCGCTGTGCTCCTCATGCCAGTGCCGGTTCTCTTCTACATTTACGGCAGGCGGCTGCGGCAGCACAGCAAATTTGCATTCGACCTTGGCTAAAAAAAGTTAATAAGTCGATACTTGTACGATATTACAGTACAGTACCACGGTAATACGATAATTAATCATCTCACTCTGTAATATATTGCCTCTAATCTCCCTGTGGCTTACTGTACCAGATATGTAAGTGCTCTATGAATATTTCAGTCGCCTATTGTACGTACCTACTTCCCTTGCTCTATATAAAAACTAATTACAGTCCAACCCACAGATTATTAAAAAAATGCAATATAACGTACCCAGTCCCATGCTCCCTAGCTCCAGCTAGCACTCCAATGTGGTTTATAAGGTTGTAGAGTTTAATGAATTAAGCTCTCCATGTATGTGACATAGTCAAAGCCCTCACCGCTATCGTGCTGGGGCATAGTCTCCTTTAGCTGGTCAATCATGGAGTCTGGCAGAAGCGAGTTTTGCAGATCCAGCTCAGTAACATAGTCCTTGCCATCAGCAATCTCCATAAAACTCTGAAGAACCTGCTCGGCGCTCTGCTGGTCCTCCATCACCTCAACCATAAAGTTGATGAACTGCTCAAAGGTCACATAGGCGCTACCCTCGCTGGCCGCCTCAAACACTTCATGCATTTCGTCCTCAGAGTAAACGAGACCCAGGGACGCAAGTGCTCCGCTGAACTCGGACTCTGCCAGCTGGTTGCGCTGGCCCTTGTCGAAGAAGCGGAACACTGACTCGAACTCTTCTAGCTGGACAGGGGTCAGGTTGTTCATGCTTCGCGCGACAATCTGGTTCTCAATGAATGCGAGCTTCTTGACCACACTCTGCTTCGCAAGGCCTAGCTCGTACTCTAGCTCGTCGTATGAATACACAGTGTGGTCGTTCTCTTCGACGTTGGCCTGGTGGCACTGATCGTCGAGCGTTTTGAGGTCCTTGAGCATCTTGTCGAGCGGCTTGAGTTGCTCGCTCAGCTGAGTAATGCCCTCAAGCTGCTTTTCCAGCTCGCCCTCTAAATCGCTGATTCGCATCGCCAGAGTATTAAGACACAGAGCAAATTCATTGGCGGTGTGGG
Source organism: Blastobotrys illinoisensis (assembly GCA_030558835.1). Lineage (NCBI taxonomy): Eukaryota > Fungi > Ascomycota > Dipodascomycetes > Dipodascales > Trichomonascaceae > Blastobotrys > Blastobotrys illinoisensis. The sequence goes on along the minus strand of JAKTQJ010000083.1, from coordinate 45,767 downwards.
CAAAGTCCTTTCTAAGGTGCTCTTTGATGGTCCGCAGGTTGTTGTTAATCTGGCGCGATCGCTCTGCTTCTGCCCGTACGAGATCATTCCACGCAGCCTCTAGATCGTTGAGACCCAGTCCAGCCGGCGGAGTGTACTCCTTGAGCACATAGGTAGCCAATTTCGTACGAATGTTGCCAAGAAGCGAGGTCAGCTCTGACCGCTCGGTCACCCATTCACGTTTGGTTGAGTTTTTGTACTTGAAGAACTTTGAACTCTGCTCTTTGGCGTCAACGTAGGACCCGTCAAACTCGGCCTGCTTCCACTCTTGTTGCACTGTCTTGATGGCATCCAGCAGCTCTTTCATACGCTTCTCATAACCGTGCTGCATGGTAATGGCCGACCCAGTCACCTCGACGAACTTTTCGACACGGCGGCCGGCCGTTTCGATTTTGTCCAGGGCGGAAAACGCGTGGAACCAGTACGCTACGTAGGTCATAATAGACCGCTCGTCGGGCTTTCGCACATCGCAGATATCCTCTACATCAAGCAATTGCGGGATACCCACCTGCTCAGCCGCAATGTGAAACGCCAGCGCCATGTTCCCACGGTGATCTTCCGGGTCCAGCGCGTCAAAATCGAGCAGATCAGGACGGTGCCGGTCTATCAATGCACAAAACGCCAATCCGTCTGTCCAGCTCGAGCTGAAGTCGCGGATATCCACGCCCTCGTATCCGGCGGTCTTACGCTGGCACCACAGTAGCAGTCCTTCTTTGGCGGACAGGCCCTCCTCGTTGATCTCGGAGATGGTGAACCGCAAAACCAGAATCCACAGCAATCCCAAAATGAGCTTGAGATTGCCATCTATAATGTCCTCAGCGCCGATATTGTAGAGCAGAATGCCTCTGTGCTTGATGAAATCGAGCGCGGTGTTTACGTTTTCGACTTTTTGGATTCGCAGACGCGGGTTGCCATAATACCGCCCAAGGCTCTCGTTGCCGATGATCTCCAAAAGCTGAATGAGGCGAACTCCGTCTGTAAAGTCTGATTTGAGATCGCTCAACGGTGGGATGCTATGGGACTCGTAGTACGTGTTGGCCCACCGCAAAAAGGCCTTGTGCTGAGTCGCAATCCACCCTGGCAACGCGTTAAGCGATGAAGCCGACCCGCTCGCCGAGATGGAGTGTCTATTCATCGCCGTCGTTGTCGCCATCAATTGTCAATTCGCCAGCAACTAAGTGGTTTTGGGTCCAAAAATTAACTGGCTGGGCCTCGCCAACTACAACTTTTACCCTTTTCTCGCGGCCTCAAAACAGGGGGAAGATCTATAGATGCGGGTCTCGTAGTTGGTGGTGAAACGGGTTGAAACAGCTTCTGGAAAAAGTTGCAAACAACGCGGAGCTCCGGTTCCTCCGCCTTGAGACCGCCGCCGGAGGGCTTTTTTTCGCCCGTCTCTTTATCTCTAGCAGGGGTGTTTGGAGCTGTTTATATAATTTTTTGGGTACCGCAGCGCCACAAAGGGTTTGTTGTAGAACAATGGAGATGGAAGAGCCTCTCACGTCGACGGTTAGGCCAAGTATGTAGCCGTATTGTAGAAATAATCAATTGCTGACGGATAGGCTCAATGGCTATTATCACGGTCCGGGTGATCAAGAGCTTTCCGTACCGAACTATCAAGAACCATGTGTTCAAGAACGTTGATCTGCACACGGTGACTGCTGGCGAACTGCGAGCTATGACCAAGGAGGTCGTCAAGACGCAGGGTGCGTTCAGAGCGTTCCGTACCGTAGAACTTGATACGATTAAGATTTACACCAAGGCGCACGGATCCAAGACGATGAACCTTGTCATCAACATGGAGAACGATGAGGAGTGGATCCTTGAAGACGACTACAAGACTTTAGCCGATTATGGCGTGGAGAACGAGACCGAATTGAGTATTTTCAACCGTGCCGCTTATGAGGAGTTTAAAGAGAACCCAGAAGAGAAGTGGTAAATAAAAAAAAGTGTAACTCCATTGAGTCCTCTTCAAAATATACTGACGCGTCTTTCTTTGGGTGATTATGTAGCTACTGGTAGCCTACCCCCCTACCCAAAGGCTCGCCTTGTCGTATTCTTACAAGATCCAATTGGCATGCGCTGTCGCCACAGTACCCGTTCGTAGCGGCCACTTTAACGAATAGCTTACTGTTCTGGCCAAGAGTATGAGAGAGGTAAAGTTCAGCTAAATTGGGGAAAAGCTCCACACACTGCACAGGCCACCTGCAGTCTTTGAAAACCCTTGGACTTCTTATCCGCAAAGCCGTGATCTTTTCTCGGCTAGGCATTTTTCCCAGAAGCTGTGTCGGCATCCCAGGCTCATGAGGCAAAAAAGCACCCAAATCTAGTGTACGTAACCGCTTCAGCACTCCGGTTGCCGCTATTATTGGAGCTAATGACCATCCATCCTGGTATCCGAGCCTGAGACAAACAATATTCGGAGCTTGTCTGAAAAGCACCTCAATATTCTCCTTAGAGACGATGCCCTCTTCCGCTAATTTCAGCTCAAGGTAAGCGAGATTGGGTAGTTCAATGTTTCGAATCCACACCTCTTTGAATATCCCCACCCTGAGTGATTCTACTTGATGAAAAATAGGTCGTGGTGACCACAGCAACGACTCGTCTTCGATAAACTCAAGATGGACCAGCTTTTGCGGCAGTACAACTGTATGGCCACTCTTATTTAGCAGCTTGGAGAAAGGTAGTCCCAGGCTAGTGAGTGACTTCAATGGTGTAACCATCTCGCAGAGTTCTGCAACATCCAAATACCAATAACGCAGTCCCCCGTTCGAAAGGGTGAGGCTCTGTAAATGGTCTGGGTTGTTCGCTAAAATATGTTTAATATCTTCTTTAATCGTGATGGACCCTGTTTCCGGTTCCATAATCGTACCATGATCAATGGAAAGTTTCGTAACTTCGCGCAGGCTGATACAAGGTCCGTCGCCCAGTGTTGCATCATCGACGAGTATATTTATCTCCTTGAGCACATTTCTTATCTCCTCAAATAGGAAAGACTGCTTGTATATCGGTTTTGGACCGTAATATTCTATTCTTTCGACTGACTTGGCGTTCTTCGCTATGCTACGAACAAACTCCCACGCCTTTTTAGGAACAGTATCATGTGTACCCAGGTCGAGTTTCACGACCTTCAGTAGTGCTGCGACGTCTTCAAACGTTACATTCAATACTCCATAGGGTACTTCCTCACCGAATCGGGTATAATACCTTGTCGTAATCTCTGTGTCAAGCTCTATCGCAAACGCATCAGCAAAATGCACTAATACTGACGCACAGTGGAAGAGCACTGGGGACACTATATCTCTTAATTCGGTAATATACTTATAGATAACCAGTAGAGTTTTTACATCGCAATACTCGGCGATTAGCGTCAAAATCTCCACCGGAAGCATTTGTAGCGGAGTGTACGGTAATCAGGGGATGTCTCTCCCAATGTCGGTGGGCCACGAGATGTGTGACCTGGAACTTTTAAAAAAATCCTATATGTTAAACAGTATTGGATACTTGAACTCTTCAATCGTTTAAGCGGTCTCTAATTAAGATAAGAAACTTGCTTGCGCTCCGATGTCTAGGTATCATTCCCCGGTAGTAAGAATGCCGTGAAGCTTGGCGACAAATTCATCATATGACAGTAGAAGGCTTCCGTCGGGTGAATTGTGGTTCAAGCACATAATCTCAAGCTCCTGCTTTTTAGAGTCATAAATAGCGGACCGGTTGGCAATTGCGCGGTAGATCATGGCAATGGTCCAGATCTTTTCGGCGTCATATCTCCACAGCTGGGTATCATGTAGTCTGAGATTGGCGACTAGCGTGGAGTGCCAGCAAGCCAGCTTGCTGGCAGTTGCATCGTCGTCCAATGGGGGCTGAATGGAAATAGTTTCGTGGATCACCAGCTGCCTCACCTCCTCCAAAAGGCAGGAGTAAAACCAACCGTCTCCGTCGTTCTTGTACCGCTCATGCTGTAGTTTCCACCCCTCAGACTGTCGTCTTTGCTTTTGAGGGGCCACCGTAGTAGCATGAGCTTCTTCGTCGTAGGATTTGCTGCGGGGCTTTACCAAGCAGTCTTGCGAGTCTGAGAAAATGCACTCGTTGTAATACTGCTTCGAATTCAGGAATGCTGTGATTTGGAACAACGGAACTTTATTGTTCAGCTGCTCAAGCACCTGGTAAAGGGTTTCGCCATCTTTTACGAAGCAATGGAGAATCGACCAAAACTGATTACTTGGGGACTTCTGCTCCGTAAGCATAGCTTCCCGAATAGTTTCATGGTGATAGATAAGCTTGAGAAGCGACTTTGTCGGGAGTTGCAGCGCCAATGGACTAGGTGATGCGAAGTTTGGCAGTTCGCAGGAGCTTGCTTGGGTTGCAACCGATAGTGGAGTGAGCTCGGTACAGTTAGAGTTAGTGTGAATAGAAGTCGAAAATTCGGAATTGGCAGTGGTAAATGACTCTGAGCGGAACGAATGGACGGAATAACGTACTTCATTGGCCTCAGCAATCTCAGCTGGGTCAATGTCGTCTTCGAAATCCCGGAAGAAATAAATAGGGGAGCCAAGTCGTGGGATTTGGCCCAGCAAGTCGTCTCTGACCTCTTTGAGAAGGATAGAATCTTGATTGCATAGTTCGGCAATATCAGTGAGTTGAGTATCGTCACCAATTCGACTGTGGCTGGAAGTTTGAGTTGTCGAAGACCCACTGCTATCTACCCTCTGGACAACAGGGCCAATGTCGCTGCTTTGAACTGAAGCTCCATTCGACAGATTCCGGATACTTTCGCTGCTGTGAAGGGAAAGCTGTTCCATTGGATACTCAAGGCTTTGCTCAACGATGGCAGCGACTTCATGGTCAATGGTGTAAATTGATGATGTTTGGCCGTAGCTGTCGCAGGATGACGCGGTATCATGGAGGCTTCCACAGACCTCCACTTTTGAGTCAAAAGCTTCGTTAGTCTTGTTGCTACTAGCTGGGATACCCCCTCGAGAGATCTCCATTGGAGAATTGGGTGCTGGGGCAACATAGGAAGAGGCACTCACTGGTGGTCTATTTGGCCAGAGCCGCTTGATGGAGTTTGCCCTCACCGTAGACTTCGTACTGTTCGCCGCACCATTTGCGATTTTACCCGCCCGTCTTTTGAGCCCAGCTTTCAGCTTATCCATGGTTGATGGTTTTCTCGTGAGCCCCCCAGGATATGAAGTTCTTCGGGGATTGGATTCAACTGTTACATGCTCCCAGCCATCTCTAAACTGGTCACTTTTCCTCGTCCATTGTATGGGGCCCTTCCTTTTCAGTATGGGTGGGGGTCTAGGCGCATTTTTCTGTAACTGACCGGTCGTATCGATCGGCTCGCTAGGGGCAATGACGGTGACCGGCGTGATATCAGATATCGACGGTGTAAATGAAAGACTTGATGTCCTAGATGTCCTACTCACTGTCGGATTAACGGCTAAAGGAGGAGGGGGCGGTGACATTGGTGTCATGCTTGTAAGGGTATCGTCAGATTTTCGCCGCAGTCTTGGGCGGCGTATCCTCCTGGTAAATTTTCTTTCTAAAGCATGAATAACTCGGTTACCATTGAATTTACTTCTCCTGCTAATATTTTTATCGTGCGAATGAGGCCCCAAATCGCCTGTATGCGGGTTACCAGTATGCTGCATCGGCGAAGATGATAGCCTCAAACCCGATGATGACGATACACTAACCCTCATCGTTGGTGCACAGTCCAGCTCCTTTTTCCAGAAGTTACGCTTTGGATTGTTGCCAGTAGTCCTGGTGCCTGTCATCCACCAGTGTCATAGAGACCGAACGTATTGCTGATAACTTATACCCTCTCGCCAATGTATATATATAATTATAGAGCACATTTCGCTCATATTGGGGCCAGCCATCAAATAAACTACAGAAAATAGCTTCAGACTTGCAGAAGGACGGACCCACGAATGGATGCGAGATTTTTTTTACTTCTCGTTTAAATTCACTCATAGTATTTTTTCGACTTAATCACGTAAAACATCGAATCTAGGCATCTGAGACTCACTTTGTTTCACACATATCGAAAAGAGCAGATGGTGGGGTGGATCTGAAAGGGTTGTCAACGTCAAGTTGGTGGTTGTGGTGGTGATTAGCTATATAGCCTGCCACAAGAGCAGAACATACAAAATAAATAATATTCATTCATTGAGACCCTGGATCTTCTTCCAGACATCGGAAGCTAAATTGTCTAGACTTTCTGAGGGCATGGGCGTACCATTTCGGTCGATTCCAAACTGAACTGCATGCGCGACAAGCTCCTGGATAAACCGTTTGTTCACCGTTTGGGGGGTAAGGAAGGTTCCAGGAGCAAGCGCTTGCGCAATGGTCCATCTCCTTCTGGGATCCCGGTCAAGACATCCTTGAATGCACTCCACTACATCTCGCGGTACTGGTACTTTCCCGAGACCATGCGAGGGGTACTGGATCTGAACTTTGGGATTCATAATCGCCAGCATCCGCTGAGTACCCGAGTAATGTCCGTAAGGCGGCTTCCCGTAGACCATCTGATATAGAATGCACCCGCAGCTCCACACGTCTGAGGGCTTTCCTACTTTGTAAGTCGTTCGGTTATACTCGTCTGGAGAGGTGGGGGTAGCTTCAAGCAGCGCCTCGGGGGCCATGTAGTTGGGTGTGCCAATTTGCGTATCTCTATGCACATTGGCAGTGTAGTCGGGCACTACATTGGCAATTCCAAAGTCAATGATCTTGAGCATGCCTTTAACAAGCAAGAAGTTCGCCGGCTTGAGATCGGAATGGACAATGCCATGCTTGTGGACCGCTTCAACACACTTAAGCATCTCTACGGTGTAGTAGCGCACAAATGACAAATCCAATGGCTGATTGAGCCGTGAAGCTAGAACATGAGCGAGATCGATCTCGCCGATTTCCATCACCAATAGCACTCCAGCATCAAACATCTGGTAGTCTACGAGCTTGACCACCCGCGACTCGTCACGAAGGCGATTGAGGAGGCTGATTTCGCCTTTGAATCCTTCGACAACTGAGTGGTCCACGTCGTCAAACGTCACCTTCTTCAATGCGAATGTCTTGCTGTTATTCGACTGGACCTTGTATACCCGGGAAGAGCCACCCTTGCCAATTACTTCCAGTCTCTGGTATGGTATATTGTTCACGTGAATTACTGGCCGGGACTTCTTTCCTGAAGAAGCATGCACTTGCTGGTGCGGTAGAGGCTCGGGGTTGTACTTGACAGGGAGCTGTTCATCTTGGTGGTATCGCACCGGCTCTTGCGGCTTTGGAGGTGGGGAGTACAGATTCGATTTGGAGAAGCGGGTCGACAAGTGAGACTTGGGTGAAGCATTCACGGGCTTGTTTGGTGATTTCGTCCTCAGAGCAGAAGACTTTTGGCAGGGCGTCTTTTCCTGAGACACGAACTGAGGTGACTTGTACACCGGGATTTCTTCATTCTCGTCCGCGAATCTGATTCGAGTGTTTCGCTCTGGGGTATTATTAATATTGTCGTTGTTAGTCGTAGAATTAGCGTTGTTAGTATTGTTATTGTTGTCGGAGTCCTGCTTCGAAGTGGTTCGCTTTGGCGGCCCCAGTCCAAGGCCCTTGCCAAACCGCTTCACCCTCAAAGTGCTTTTGGTGTACTCCAGCTTGCTGGAATTCCTAGTTACTCCCGGTGTCGAATATGCTGGGGAGTTTGAGCTGTCTGATGCAAACGAGTCGTTGGACTTTTGTATCGGTGAAAATCGCGTTGCCCCGGGCCTTGTAGCCACATACGTAGCCTCATTAGACTCGTTCCTCGGGGCCGATGGGGACTGGAGATATTTGTTGCGATACGGCGAAGCCAGTCTATTGTCGTCTCGGAGGTTATTGATTCGCGAATTGGCCGGCACGCGTTTCTCAGCGTTCTCTGCTAAGAGCTCCTTTGCGTAGTCGCTCAAAACTGGGGGCATGAAGCTACCGTCCGAGGACGAAAGAGTGTCGTCGTCGTCTGGCCGGGTATCCATCATCATCACAGTGGTCGTGGCCATCATCTGCCTCTATTTAGTAACCGTGGCTAAGATGTGTGTGGTTGTGAAGGCTGAAGGTTCGGGGAACCAGATTGTAATTACGTATGTGTGGTTAGTATCGCAGGTAAGATAAGTAGTTCTGGTAGAAACGATACACTCTATTTTTTCGGCTGTTATATGCATACATCGTACATTCTTGTATTTTTGTTTTGTAGTTTCCTAATCGGGAAGTGTGGGTGTCGGGGTAACGAGCCGCACGGTGAGCCCGCAACGTGAATGACTTACCCAGCCTGTTACCATGTGGACACAGTATGTTTTACAACGGCATTCAAAATAATGCCCAATCGCTACTTCCAGTCCATGTTCAGCTTAATGCGGATTTTCTCGAGAGATACTGCTTTATGACGCTCCAGCAATGTTTGTTACGCCTTTGGGACTTTTGGGTACAGTGTTGCGGTACCACCTACAACCCACAGAACTGTTCGCACAATGTGGGTATAAAACGGTCACATTGTATTTATCGGGACCGATTGAGCAGGAAAGCATCTTGCAGTCTGTACTCTCGAGACACTCGTAACTTTAGTTCCAGAAACTGGTCCCTTCTCTACGCACTTTCTCTTTGGCATTATATAACTAGTTTACTAGCTCAAATGCATTCAATTATGACGCCCGAAATCCCTCTTTCAAAGGGGGTACGAAATCAAGGGGGAGGCAGACTCGAGGAGCTCAAGACCAATACTCTCTTAGCTACAAGCAGTGCGTTACAGTAGACATCAGCATCGTAGATACTACTTCCGGGTAATTTCGTAAATACCGTCCCGGAATTGGATATTGAAATAAATCTGTAGAAAATTGGATGTACCATAATATTCTACTACATGTGGTAAATATCAACGAGAGGTTTGTATTCGTGCTACTCTTGTCTAATTTTAATGCGTTTTGGCGGAGTTAGGCGACTTGAAAGTAGAAATTTGCCAGCTTATGGGGGGCCCAAAAACATTTTATACGCCCTTTTGGGCATTTGGTCAAATTGAAACAATACAGAGAAAATCAGCATTTACCCCTGCATAAGGATGGAACGCTTTACAAAGAGATTTACCAGGTTTTTTTTGCAGTTTTGTTAAAAAGAGAGTCGCGATTTTTGTCGAGCTTCGCTCAGAATCCAATTGTCGGCCCTCTGCGGCGTTCCGGCACTGCAGAGAGGGGAAGGGAACAATCAGTAACCCATGCAGGTGCAGTGTTCGAACCACGCGGAGGATAGACTAAATCGGAGCCCTGCGCACGCATAAAAAACCGCGAAGTACGTCAGCGACAGGGGTGCGGTATATTGAACCGAAGAGGGCCCCCATAATTGGCCTGGGGTTATTGCCATGTTTCACAGATTAATTACCGAGAGGCTGGCAGGGGTCTTTTACAGAACTGTCGCTCTTTCCTTGCCGCCAAAGACGTTTAAAGATCTGGCAAGTTGTGCTCGCAAGCGAAACAAGTTTTGAAAATTAGGCGTGAGGCACGGCTATTCGGAATATAACTGTTTACGTTTTCCACAGAGGCACCCACATCTCCACGCGACGTTTTATCAACACGCCAAAAACTATAGCGATACACCTAGAACTATAGTGATATATCGATCTGGCGCCTTGGGTTATTCTGTAGGACAATACTGATTGGCTATATCAGGGCCTCAGCCGATTTGACCTACATTCGCCTTTATCACACATTAGGCAATAGGGGTTAAAAGAAGGTTTGTCGAAGCCTATTCAGGGCAGCACAAAATAGCCTATCTGGTAAATAGGCATGTCTCTGGAAGACACAGGCTTATTGTCGCATGGTAGCGAGCAATCCCGTCCTCTTTCTGCCGCTTCCAAACAAGCGTCCAACTCAACTTTATCCAAGGAAAGCTCTGAAATGGACGACAACTCGAGCCTGACGTCGCTCGCCAGCGATATTGACACTGAGCTCGAGCGGTCTGTTGTGGTTAAGCATTCAACTATCAACAGATCAGTTAGGGTCCCCGGCGCGTTTTTCTCGGGAGACGAGGAGGGGGATAACAACCCGCACTGGCCAGGGCAGGCCCAAGAAGAGACCTTGAGCGACAGCGACGATGATGACGACCAGTTTGAAGACAGCCGTGAAACTACTTCTCTGTATGATAATGAGCAGAAGAAGTTTACCCAGTCGATCCTAGACGAGTTGGACAACAATATTGACTATGAGCCTCCTTCCAGTCCCATTACAATTATGCGCAAGAAAAGTCACGAGAGCATAATCCAAGACCCGGACGCATCAATGGAGAAGGAAAATCAACTTCAAGAGGAACCAGACGTAGATGCCAGCGATACCGGGACGATCAGTGCTACTGTGGATGAAGCCCCTCGACATGACTCCGATAGCGAAAAAGAGGTTGATGAGACCCCTGAAGACAATCAACTTAGTGCGTCAGGGTCTACTGAGGGAGACAATTATTCTGCGCGAACGCTTGATATTGAAAGAGAGTCGATATTAGCAATGAACGACAATGACTCGGTGATCAATCTGTACGACAAATACGACGCTGGGGACGACATTTCCATAAGCTCGTCGCTCAATGAGCTTCAAAACTTTGAGATTTTTAACCCTAATGAAGAGCATGAGCTGGATCCCAGCGAGCTCTCTGATTCCAAGAAGTCGGTCAGAAAACTTACTACGAGGTTTTCACAGTTGTCAACTAGAGACGCCAAAGGCAAGCAGTCGCAGTCAGGGATTGGCGCACGAGAAGAGCGAAAAGTCCTAGACAAGCTAACAACGGAAAACTTCCACCTCAAGCTGCGGATCAGTGTTATTGAAGGCCAACTAACCAATGGGTCCGAAGAAGGGCTGGCCAAAATCGCAAAGCAGCTTGCGGACCTCAAGACTGCCAACGACGAGCTGAAGCTCGACAATGAGAAGCTGAGGTCTAATATCGACTACCTCACCAAGTCCAAGGAGCATGAGAATGAGCAGGAGGACTTCGAGCGAGACTTAAAGTTTAGAACAGTCGAAGAGGATCTGGAGTATTACAAGTCGGAGTATGTGGCTCTTCAGGACCATTGCGTACAATTGGAGGAGTACTCTCGTGAAGCGGAGTCGAAGTTGGAAGAAGCCCTTGCTGAGAACGAGCGATTGAGACTCCATATAGCGTCCACCGACCGTACTGGCAAGACCAAGCCACAAGATAGCATCGACCGGCTGGTAGAAAATTTAGAAAATCCATCGGCTGTGCGAAAGGGATTCCTTCCAGATTTCCGCGATGGCAATGCTTCTATCTCTCCGACTCCTGAAAATGCCCGTCTCTACAGGCAAGTGGAGCAGATCAAGCGAGTATTAAGCCCGACATACGACTATCTTTCCCCGCGTTCTCGATCGCGTCTCTCTGCCAGTTCTAGTTTGCCTGATGTGAATTTGTATGAAGCAGGCATGCCGGACTACGCTTCTGACCTCCTACAGCAAGTTCAGGATGCTGCATTCACCAGCAAGGCGCGGTTCAATGGTCTTCATAGAGACTACGAAGCACTTGAGCATGAATACAACGAGCTTGTGGCCAAATACAATGTCATGCTTGAGAAGAATGATCACGATATACAGGTGCTCGAGCAATGTATAGAAGAGAAGGATAACGAGTTGCAAAGCGCACGCCAGGACTTTGATGAGCTCTGGGAGTCAATGAATGAGGTTAAAGACTCGCTTAATGAGTTGGAAGAGCTGCGAGCCGAGTCCCAAAATCTCCAGGACCTTATCAATGTACGGGATGAAGAGCTCATGAACCTCAGGTTGAATTCTAACAATTCTAATTTGGAGCTTGAGTCTAAAATCAACGAGGTGGAGCATCTCACTCGTGAGCTCGACTCTATACGAGCGCAGTACGAAGAATCCCAACAGCTTATCCAGCAAGTTGAGGACGGTGCTGTGACTCAAGAGCAGCTTGAGGAGTATATGGACAAGCTAGAAGACAAGTCTCACCATATCCGATCTCTGGAAGATGAATTGGCGGTGCTGAACCGCAGAGTCAAGGACGGCGAGCGATCAACTGAAAAGCTTGACTTAATCCTTGGTATCGTTAAGACCTCATACAGCGAAAAGACCGATCTTGATAATATCATTCAGGTACGTTGTCCATATTTTACGATTTTTGCTAACTTACTAACTCTTTAGCACTTGAAAGATGCATTCGACACCGTCAAGGAAGTGCAGGATACTGCAACTCAGATGGACCAAGTTGTTTCTGAAAATGGCCGGCTAACTACAGAATTGGCGTCTAAGAAGAGAGACCTCGACGCCGTTACAAAAAAGCTCACCGTAAAAGAGGCTGAGGCAACTGACATGTCGAAACGAGTGGATGAACTTGAAGAGAGACTGCAGTCTGAGGTAACTCGTCTTCTCGACGAAAAGGAACATCTTGAAGCCAATTTGAAACTCTCTCACGAAGATATAAGCGATCTTGAAGAGGTCAAGCATGAGCTAGAAATTGAGCTGTCCGAGATGCGAGCAAGTGACGACCAGGAAATTGCAAGGCTTACGAAGGCGATGTCCGGCTTTGAAATGGAAAATGAGCGCCTTTCAAAGAGCCTCAAGGAAAAGAACGACATTCTCAATAGCATGCTCCAGGTCAAGAACGGCCTTCAGAAGGAAGTTGAAAAACTCAAATCCAAGGCTGGGACAAGCTCCGTTATTCAGGATGAATATACCCGTCTCAAAATTGAGCGCAAAGAACTGGTCAGGAAGCATGGAGAGCTCCGAAAGCAATGTCAGATTCTTGAGAAGCAGCGCGATGACATTGTCCACGACGCCAAGGAACTGCAAGATCAGCTGGAAGAAGAAACGGCCAGAAACGATGAGCTTGAACGGAAGCTCGCGAGTAACACAGGAAGCTCTAATTCCGCAAAAATCAGTGAGCTTGAAAGAACTGCCGAGATTCTCAGATCTGCCAAAGCAGAAGACTCTAGACGAATTGAAGTTCTTGACCAGTCGCTTGCTCAGGCCCAGGAGATCAACATTACTCAGCTGGTGACTGCACTGAAACAGATGGAGTCTGTTGTTGGTAGCGAATGGGCCAGCAAGATTAAGCACCATCTTTCAACTGCCGGCGAAAGACCCAAACAGGAGACTATTTCCACTTTGGCCCAGGTGCTCAGTGGCTCGTTGGAGGCACTGATTAGCAGGACTACGACCAAGCTTAAGGCGGCCGAAAAGGTGTATGTGCAACTCAAAGAAGAGTATCATGCCATGGAGCAACAGCACCAGGGTTCTGCGGGCTCGATCAAGGCTTTACAAGAACAACTGTCACAGCTTGAATCGGAGAACGAAGAGCTCAATGAAAAGCTTAACAGTGTCACAGCTATGGCTGAGTTTGGTCCAACTACATCCAAGGCATCGTCCAATAGCAGTGAAAGCAATTCGAACAAGAAGGAATCTAAATCTGGGTCGGGGTCCTTTATCGGAAGGTTATGGCTGTCGCGATACCACGAGATGGAGCGCAGATGGCAAAATGAACGAGAAGCACGGAAGCGAGAGTATGAAGGATACAAGCAGCATCTCAACGAGTGTTATGAAAGAATCGAAGCTCAAAAGAAAAGCATTAAACGGCTGCAAGTACGCCTCAAGGAGGTCACTCCAGATCTCACACCTCTAGCGGATGCTCCAGAGTGATCGACTTTCAAACCTTTTTACATTTGCTTACCATTGGTAACGTGTCCGGCATAGTCACATATCCAGTAACATTTCTTCTGATCTAGCCAAACAATAGAGTACTATGTATGTGAAATTACCGGTTAATATAACAAGTAAATTTCAGTTCCTAGGCTTCATAATTCATCCCGACAGCTGGCTACGGGATTCAGTGTACCTGAGTTGGGCGATCAGCCGTACACAAATCATGTACCGGTACCCAAAAAAAATTGAATTTTTGCCTACTCCACTGTTACATACAGCCATATGCCTCCAAAATACCATACTGGGGCTCTTAAAGCCGAAGAAGAGAAACGCAGAACAGTATTTAAACCTGTTCTAGAAAATCCATACACAAAAATCGTTTGGCCCGAGGTAAGCGAGTCTGATGGTCATAACATCACGGAGCTTTTGTCTTCGCTATTGGCTCCAATAGGCAAATACCAGGATTATGTGAATAATAAGGTAAATCCGCTACCTGATCCCCCTGAAATATCCCAACAAGTGACCCTGGGATTCAATTCCACCAATGCTGCTGTGGAGGATCAGATCCAATTGGCCCAGAAGGGCGTTAAGAACAGTGGAGTCCAGGCGATCTTTGTCTGCCGATCAGACGTGACTACTTCTTTAGTAGTTAGCCATTTCCCAGTACTATGCGCTGCAGGTTCAATTACATGCGACAAGACGATAAAGCTAATTCAGCTGCCCAAGGGATCATTTACCCAGCTCTCAAAGGCCACTGGTAGGAACGACGCGTTTGTAATTGGACTCAGAGAGCTTACAGATGGTCGAGGCAGTGCGATATTTAGTTTGGTCGACAAGATCGCGCCGGTAAATATACCGTGGATCCATGAAGTTGCCAAGTTTCATTTGCCAGCGGTGAGAAACGTCAAAACGACGGCGCCTATAAAGACGAAACAGAATCAAAAGCAGCAAGCAAGAGCACAGAGTCAGAACCCAAAGGAAGAAAAAACGAAGCCGGCAAATAATGGCCCTACTCAGAGGAAACAGCCAAACCAAGTAGGCAAGAAGCGTGCTTCCAAAGTAACAAAGTGAGGCGTTATCTTCTCAGGAGCCTAGGCAGTGCTGTAACAAAGCTGCGCGATCTCTGCAGAAGCCAATTTTTTTGAACTTCGCCACGGATAGAAAGTGCTGGTAGCGGTCCAAACAACTTGGGGTACTTCCGGTACATGGCGTTCCATTGATGTTTTACTGGCACCGTCGCGGGTATTTGAATCTTATTGGGCTCCAGGTGAGTTTTGATGAGGTTTGCTGTAAGGAAACGTGACCGTCCATATACCCGGTAAGTTCCTTCTGGAGAAAACGAGTAGTGCAGTTGCTTCTTAGCTCGCGTAGAAGCGACAAAAAGGAGCCGCCTTTCTTGTTGGATAAGCGATGGGTTGTCGTGATCAAGGAAAATAGGATATGTTCGGTCTGAGCACTCCGGTACGAATACATAATCCCATTCTAAGCCCTTGGAGGCATGAACAGTGCTTACGACGACCTGGTCGTCGTTGGGCACTGGCTGGAACTTGAGGTAGTTGGTCAAGAAATAGTCCAGGGCACTAGAAGGCACGTCAGCAGATTCGTGGTAGCAGGTCAACGTGTTTCCGACAAGGCTATAAAAACTGGCAATTTCGCGAGACTTTGTGGTGGCTCTCCTATGGTCCCATTCGTCAACCAAGGCCTCGACTGCCTTTATTATTGAATTCCCATCATCTGGGTTTGCGCTAATTCGTTCTGTCTGTTCGTTCATAAACTGCACGAACCTTTCTACCTTAGCACGAGTTGTCGATGTCTTCAACACCGCTTTGAGGCGAGCTGGGTCAGATATCACATCCCATAGGCTCAATTTGTTTTCTGAGGCATAACTTCTTAACTTCATCTCACTGACTTTGGTAATTAGCAGTTGGGGCGTCTGCATAACTGACAGTAGCGGGAGATCATGATGCCTGTTTTGCAAAAGATGGAGGTAACTGAGTATTTTAGACAGGAGGTCGTCCTGGAATATCGCAGAGGTGCCTTTGAAGAGAGCATTCTTGATACCTGCGTTGTCTAGTCTGGAAGAGAATCTCAAACACCCCCCTTGAGTCCGAAAAAGGGCGGCAATCCTGTTAGGAGGCACTTTGCGCAATGTAATAAGCCGTTTGATCTCGCGAATGAGATGGTCATATTCTTCCTGCTGATTACTCGCCTCGAGGAAATTAGGCTTTGGGCCATTCTCAATGAATTCGACATCGGTGTGCTTATCCAATACGGCGCGGGCAGCGCTGTATATCTGCTCCGTGTTTCTATAGTTTGTTCTCAGCTTAATAACATCAACGGGATCAAACTTCTCGGCCATAGCATCAAATATCTCGTCACTGGCACCAAGGAACTCGTAGATGGATTGGTTGGGGTCCCCGCAAACGGTCAAGGCACACTTATACTGCGACTTGTTAACAATCTCCTGCGATATTTCCCATTGGATGGGAGATATGTCCTGAAATTCATCGAGGATCAGCGACCTAGTTGTAACAATTTCGCTTCCGTGAGATCCTAGCAGCTGTTTTGTGAGCACAAGCAAATCGTCGAAATCGATTAGCTGGTTGTGCCTCAATCGACTGGTGTACTCCGTAAATTCGGAGCTTGGCGGGATCTCCCCTAGCTTCATGCGGCGGAACCTATCGATCCATCGGTTAAACGTAAACCCCGACACAGGCTTCTTCTCCCTCACCAGCTCTCTGAGGAGGTACAGCTGGTCACTCTGTGTAGCCAAGGTCCACTGGGATAAATCATGGTCAATTAATGGGCCATGTTGCTGCAGCATAGAATGGCAGTACGCATGCAAGGTCTGTACATTGACCATGGTTGAGATATAATCATGCTGACAGTCGCGGCACAGCTGTTTGAGCTTGTATGCAAACGCCTCAGCGGCCTGATTGGTTAGCGTGAGTACTGTTATATCATCGGGCGGTATTTTGCACTCTAGAATGAGGTAAAGGATGCGATTGACTAAGGTTCTGGTCTTGCCTGTGCCCGGCGGGGCAATTATTTGGACGTGGGAATCTGGTGGTCGCGTGACGGCACGGATCTGCTCGTCGTTGAGCTCCTCTTGCTCGATGATCCGCTCATTCTCCATCCTCGGCGAGTGACAAATTTTTGGCGATAAAAGCGCGTTGTGTGATATCGATCCTGATGTTTCAGCCGCACCTCCGTCCTCATCTTTCCTGGCATGTTGAATGTCTCCTCCGTAAGCTCTGAAGGTACAGAGTTGCACTGATAGCTCCATGTTTCTATGTACCTTATGTTAAGCTCATGACCAAAATCTCGAAACTGTATTGGCACGTAGTACCCTCTTTGGTCCGGAGGCTGCTGTTTCACAGTGTACCATAGGTCTATCTACCGATAATCGCGAAACTGAAATACAGGTAGAATTGGCTCTGCCAGTTCCTGAATTGATTACTGTGGTATACGGGCCTTTAATTTTTGAACTAAGTTGCATAGCACTCATATACCGGTAGTGCCAAGATATTTCGACAGTTCATTTTTTTATCTTATCATCTCTCTATTACACCGGTATACGATAAAATTGTTCTTTAGATTAGCTGCACCTGGTCCAGTGTTTCACCTCTAAGCCCTAAACATTAGTATAGTCTTTCAATTCTTCTGTCCTCGATTCTCGTTCAACCTAGGATCACTGTAGTTCAAACAATTCGCTGCACTCCCAGAGACTGGGAGCCATTGAACGAGATTACATTATATTGTATGGACTTTGGAGCTTGAATAGACACAGACACTTTCTATCACTCATTTCGTTATTACTCTCATGGCAATTTAATTGGAATTGATTAATTTTATAGCTGTAGCTTCTAATAATAAATTGATTTAAGGTTAATGAAACAGGCATCTCCCATAAAAGGGGCCCAGAGCGTGTCTAAAGGATTAACCACAATAATGATCCAATTACCAGCTCATCTCTGGAACACGATCTTGGAATATTTGGCCGAACGCGAACATAGATACGACCTATGGTTATGGCAGAGTCGGTTAGTATGTCGAGAAATCAACAAAGTAGCCAGCTCTATGATTTGGAAAAGGACAAAAGTTACCATTGGTTCTGCTCCAGGATTCAATTCGGAAAAGCCACTCCGGCTCCATTCCAGATCATTTTCTATCCGGGAAATAGTTAAAGCAGCTCTAGAGCAGTACAAAGAAATTTGCCGCGGAGATAGGCACAACTACCGGTACCGGTACATCCCCTTGGTTACTGATGATGAAGATACTGATGATGAGGACACTGATGGGATTGTTGAGGAGTCAGATAATGAAGTGTCGGATGATGGAGAGCCGGATGATGGAGGGCTGGACGATGGAGAGCCGGATGATGGAGAACCGGATGATGGAGAGCCGTATTTTGAGGAATTGAATGATGAAGAAAAGAGCACTCGGGCATCAGAAATTCGACCCGGATGGTCTCGACTGGATGGTGGCGATCGCAAAGAAATGCAGCATAGAATTTTCGCGTATGAAGTTTTAGACATTTTGCAAGCCATTGTTGACTCTAATCATGTTGAGAACCACCTCAGCATTCGGAATCACATTGCACTAGCACGAGTCGAGATGGATAAGACCAATTGGACTACGGACCACCTAAGCGATTTGGCTAACGCTCTTATTGCCAAATCTAAAAAGATGTTGAGCGAAAAGGTGAGCACAGCGGCAATGATTTTTGCGCTGGAACAGGAGTTCGAGGGGTATATGAGGACGGAGTACTACTCCAATGATATTAGCAACGGGAATATTTACTGGATGTTAGATCAGGTAATGCAGAATAAGCATGCGATCACGGAACTTGAAGTTGTTGTCGAATCTCTCAGCTACGTGCAGGATGATGAAGTGTACAAGTCGTACATGGAGCTCTGTGAGGTTTTGAGCAACTGTTCCTCGCTAAAGATGGTGAAGATAACAATTAACAGAGGTCTACAGCAGTCGATCCAGATTACGAAGCATAGAAGCTCAGACAGAGGATCTGCTATGGTTATTCCGCTAGATGAGCGGGCCCACGATTATTTGACAATCCCGTTAAAGAATAGCCCTGTGGTGCACCTGGAGAGTCCTTGTATCCCATTAGACCCTTCGGGGTTTAAGAGGTTGGATCAAGCTTCTCGCATAGAAGAGCTGACATTGGATAGAGTGAGCATGTGGGGTGGTATTGACGTTGGACAGCTTGGGCATTTAAAGGTTCTATCTATTGCAATTGGAAGCGACCTTCCATGGCTGCCAGACACGCTGGAGACTCTCCATTTGACCAGCGCACGGTATGGCGAATGCTCTACTGCAAGACAACCTACACGAATTACAGCTCGAAATCTGCGGCTCTTGCATGTTGAAGAAGGGTATGAAACGCTCTTTGATGCTATAATAGCGTGTTACAGGGTTAAGCGCGTGATAGTTGACGGGTATCGTAGTAGGCATGATTTTCCACCTAAAGAGGCATCTGGACCGAACCCTTTTCCACAGCTGGAGAAGCTGGATTGTTTATACTTGGACCAGCAGTCTGTGAAGTATCTACTAGAGTGGCTGAAGCCGTCTCAGTGTTTGGATGTGACGAAAATTAAACGTTATCCGCTGAGTTTTATTGATTTCCTCGGCAGCCTCCCGGCGCTATCTCTAGTGCTACATGTCGACGATGTTGCCAGCTCCGAGTTTAGCTCTGTGGTAAAGCGGCTGTTAAAGGACGGGAAAGAAGTTCTAGTAAAGAAGACAGACGGCATGAATATGAGAATTTTGGGCATACCGGAGGAATATCAGGTGCGGGTCAGAATGGACAGTCGTGATGAGAGTGCATACATTGCCATTAGCAGCGATTATGTCAATCATGAGCTTGAGCCCGATAACGCTTATTAAAGTACATTTACTTATTGCGGAAAAAATACATCGAGGTTGATTTGGATTTAGTAATTTAATTGGTTCTATTGTGCACATTCAATCTCTCGGGATGAGCAATGTTTAGCATTTTTATGCGGCGGACTGATTACTTTGGCATATAGCAGTAGCCCCTGGGGTTTGCTGTATTTATTATGGTAGCTACTCCTCCATCTCCTCGTCGCCCGTGAGCTCCTTGATGGCGTAATCTCGGGCCTCCTCGAGCAAATCGGCCGGCACTGGCTCGTGTCTGCCATTGGTCTCGGATAAGCTGGCCCACGTCATCTCAAGCTCAAAGTCCTTGTCCTTGGAGTCCTCGTGCGCCACGTAGATGATGCGGGCAGCCTCCCGCACCGCCTCGCGGGCGCTCAGGCTCTCAAAATCAAGCTTCTCAAGCTCAGACTTGGCCGCCTGGCGGCCCTTGCCCGTCGCCGCACCCTTGTACCCCCACGACACGCCGCTGGGCTCAATCATGTACAAATGGGCGCCGTCCTCGTCAACGCCGCCGACAATCGTCGTAACGCCAAAAGGCCGCACCGAATTGTACAGCGTGTATGCCTGCGCGTACGAGCTCATCCTGCTCGACAGGCTCGGCACCGGAATCGGCACCTTGTAGATCTTCCGCCACTGGCCGGCCTCATCCCGGCCTCGGTTGACAAAGTGCCGCCCGTCGGGCAACAGCCCCGAGTATGCTACGCCAATGTGTCTATCGATGGTCTGGATCCGCTTGTTCGCGCCCGGGACGAGCAGCTTGGAGGTGATGATCTTCTCAACCGCCAAAACTACGCCGTCCTTGCATTTGATCCCGATCGAGGTGCCGGCGTTCTCGACCGCCTTGCCGGCGTACTCCACCTGGAAGTTGCGCCCGTCTACCGTGGTTAGCGCGCTCAATTACCGCCGCTGCTGCATACCTGGGCTGAAAACGCTGTTGGACAGGTCGTAGCCGGTGCCAATTGATGTCTAAACGCGTCCGGGCCGGGAGAGCCGCCTCCCAGCCCATCAGACGTGGTGTTAGTGCATTCGCCCGTGTCTGCTGCAACGTACCATGGTTGTCTACTCTGTTATCTTGTGTTAGAGGTGGTGGCCAACTGCTATGCCGGTCGTCGGCGCCACCTTTGGTGATGTGCGCCCCGCGCTCCCAGCGCTGCCGGGTAACTTTGGTAGCTATTCGAGGAGATAGTGTGTGTCGTTTATTCGGCTCAATTGGCAGTTGGTTCGGGCTATCTTGGGGGGCCAGGCCCCCCAAACCCCCCGTGGCTGGGGGCCAGCCCCCAGACCCCCGTAGTGCTTTGCTGTGCCCCCGTGAGATACTCCGCTGGGAGGCTGGTTACGCGTAACTAATTTTTTGTTACGCGGTTGCAAGCGCAGCCGTTGATTGCTTGTGCTCAATGGGGTTCTAAACACTTTTTTCTCGATTGTTGCACCTCTGCTCAGTAATGTGGTAGTCAATTGCACGGGTGGCTTGATGGCGCCGCGTGTCGTGAGGCTGAGACATGTCACCCCCAATGCGGAAAGTGCCGGGGCCGGGAAACTTTTTCTTCAATACCAAATAGCCGATCCGAGTACTAACTCCAAGATAACCAAGATAACAGATAGAATGAGGAACCTGACGATTCTGGCCGGGTCGTCGCACCCAGAACTGGTGGCAAACATCTGCCAGAACCTCGGGATAGACGCGAGCGACGTGGACCTGTCCAAGTTCAGCAACGGAGAGACCTCGGTCATGATCAAGGACTCGGTGCGGGAGAAGGACGTCTACGTCATCCAGAGCGGGTGCGGAGACGTCAACGACAACTTCATCGAGCTGCTCATCATGATCTCCGCGTGCAAAACTGCGTCTGCGAAGAAGGTGACGGCCGTTTTGCCGCTGTTCCCGTACTCGAGACAGCCAGACCTGCCGTACGCAAAGTCGGGCGCCCCGCTCAAGTCGGCGCCCGGCGCCTCCTCGGGGTTCACCTTTGAGTCTGTGCCCTCGACGCCAAAGGCCGTGCGAGGGCGGGGCGATGCCCCTCCGTCGCTGGCGCTGGCAAGCAGCCTGGCCGCTGCAAAGCTCAGCGCCAGCGGCAGCACCCACGGGTCTCCGTCGACTCCGGGCACTCCCCGCAAGACCAAGGTCGCCCCGTGGAACCCAGGGGAGCCAGAGCCTCGCCACGGGTACCGCCAGTGGATTGCGCAGGCCGGGACGCTAATTGCATCGCTTCTGACCTGCGCCGGAGCGGACCACATCATCACGATGGATCTGCACGATCCGCAGTTCCAGGGGTACTTTGACATCCCTGTGGACAATCTCTACGGCAAGCCGTTGCTGCAGAACTTTATCACTACCAAGATTCCAAACTACCAGGAGGCGGTCATTGTATCTCCGGACGCCGGCGGCGCCAAGCGGGCTACGGCCATTGCCGACTCTCTGGGCATGGCGTTTGCGCTCATCCACAAGGAGCGTCGTCCCAAGCCGCAGTACACTACGCCTCAGCACCATTTGAACGATGTCGTTCACGAGAAGCGGCCGAATGCGACGACGATTATGGTCGGCGACGTTGCCGACCGGGTGGCTATTCTTGTCGACGATCTGTGTGACACCGCCAACACGATTACGCGGGCGGCCAAGCTCATCAAGGACCAGGGAGCTACCAAGGTGTATGCTGTTGTGACCCATGGGCTGTTCAACGGCGATGCAATTGAGCGCATCAAGGCCTCTGCGATCGACAAGGTCGTAACTACTAACTCTACCCCTCAGGAGGAGCACCAGGAGCGGCTGGGCGAAAAGCTTGAGGTCATTGATGTGTCGCGTGTGTTTGGCGAGGCCATCCGCCGAATCCACAATGGTGAGTCTGTCTCCATGTTGTTTGACCATTATAGTATATAATTGCCATTTTATGAGCTAACCAATTCCAATTTCATGTATTTATTGCACAAATCGGTATACTACTGCTGCTGCTGAAAGTCATATGGTAAAGAGTAGTACATACTGCTGCTGAAAGTCATATGGTAAAGAGTGTTGAACAAGTACTGGGAAAGATATTTTAGGCAAGTCACAAGATGACAGTGGCAAAGATATTGTTTGAATAAGTTATATCGTTAGAATAAATACAAGGGCTACTTCTTGGGTTCGGCGACTTCGGACGCGACTAGGACATGTTCGTGGTCTGTTGAAGCAATGAACTTGCCTACACCGTCAATGGTACACATCTGCAGCGACTCGACCCAGCTGTCAGACATGATCTCGTCCATAAGCGCCCGCTTTTTATAGTTAATGTCGAGCATCTTGGCAATGATTTCCCGCGACTCCCGCGGTAGCAAACGCAGCAGCCGCCAGGGCCCCTTGACCTGGGTCTGCGGCTGCTGCGAGTCGTTGCTCTTGACGGGTCTAATAATCGGCTCCTCGCCCGGAGAGGACGCAAACAGCCGGAACGAGTTGTCGGATATCTTGGGCGCCTTCCACGGGAACCGCCGTAGCGTCATGCAGCAGAATATAATGGCAATTGACCATATGTCCACGCACCGCGGATCGTACCGCGGCTCGGAGAGCACCTCGGGCGCCAGGTACGGGTCCGACCCGACAACTCCCTTGGCCATGACAATATCCTGCTCAAATGGGTACTGGAATACCACGGCGCTACCAAAGTCAATGATCTTGAGAACGCCCTGGGCGGATACAACGCAATTGTCGAGCTTGAGGTCGCGGTGCGCGAGACCCATCTCATGCAGGTATCGCACGCCGTTGAGAATCTGCTTAAAGGAGCACCCAATCTCGCTCGCCGTCATCTTGCCCGACATGACAATGGCGAAAAAGTCGTACGGACAGTACTCCATGACCTCAAAGTACCGCCCGTTCTCCTGGATGATGTCCAGCGTCTCGACAATGTTGGGGTGGTGCAGCGTCGATCCAATGCAAAATTCGGCCGTCACCTTCTTGGAGTAGTCCCGCTGCGACTCGTTCGGGTGCCGCTCCCGGAACTCCTTGACCGCAAAAACGGTATTGTCGCTCGCCCGCTTCATGAGCCGCACCGAGCCGCCGGCGCCAGAGCCGAGCACGCGCCCAATCTTGCCGTACTTTTTGAACCCAGACTCGGAGAAGGGCATATTGTCCTGCGAGCTCTGGCGGCTGTGGCTGGCTAAGCTGCGGGTCCGCGACGGCTCTCTGCTGCGGCTCGACAGCTTTTGGTGCTTGAGCCCCTTCTTGAAGAACCGCTTGAGCTCGATCATAGACCCGTTGTGGCTCGACTTTTTGAGCCCGCTGTCCTCCGAGTCGGATCCGCTGCCCTTGCTGTTGAGCGCCTTGCCCAGAATGTGCTTGGACGCCTTCTTGTCGTGCTTCTTGTCGTGCTTGTGCTCCATAAACGACTTGAGGCTCGTCGAGGACCCGCTCAGCTTCTTGAACACAAACCGCGGCTCAATCTCATTCACATTCTGGACCGGCGGAGGCCGGTACCGCCGCGCATAAGGGTCGTCCTGGTCCGCCGTAGGGAACGGCGTAGTGGGGGACGAATTGCGCGAGAGCGAAACAGGCGAGTTAGACGAGCTGTCGTGGCTCTGCGGCAGGTAGAACATGTTCTTGGAGCTCACCCGAGAATTGCCCGGGGACGAGTCCCGCGAGCTCGGGTTCGACTGGTCATTGAGCTCGTTGGCGGCGGACAGATAGGCCGCGCTCGGCCGAGATGACCGGCTCTTGTTCGGCGATATCGACTTTGGAGTCGTTTCCCCCGACGCGTCTCCGGAGATCGGCCGGTCAAAGTACTCTGCCGAGGGCTGTCTTGAGGCGGGCAGTGAGTACTGCTCGTAGTGGTGGGTCGAGTCGCCCAGGAACCGGTTCTGGCCAATCTGGGTGTTGGCCAGCTTCGACGTCACCTCGGCCATCTTCTTCTCTGAGAAGTCAAACTCCTCAGCATTCTGGCTCATTTTAGTCTATGCCTCCAAGGAAAACCGGCCGCTTTTAAAAGCTCTCTCAACCCGGCACGTTTCTCTCAACCCGGCACGTTGGTAGGATGGTGGCTTTAATTATTTTCTCTTGGGACCCTACCTGCCGCGGGCTATCGGAATGCCGCCGACTGTTCTCCAAACCACGCAGCGCACCCATGCGGCTCATGCTCAATAATCAATGCGGCATCCAACAGCCGGTGTGCGGCGCTCGAGCAGTTAATGTGGCGGATTAACTCAATTGGTCGCTCGTACGAATTAAGTTGCTGGCCGTCGCTGAGTGCGGGTTTGTGGGGTGATCTCGCCCTTGTTCCAGCGGTTACAGGGTGATGAAATCTGCGCACTCGGTCTCAAATGTGCTTACACCAACACCCACCATCGACAGTAATACCAATTACCAAAGCCATCAGCCGTGTTCTAACCAATACACGGGAGGCTCGGGTTCTTGAAGGCGTTATCAGTGTCGTACGCTGTTTGGTTTGGCATGTAGCTCTACGACAAGGCTGGTTACGCAAGGAACGCGTCGCGCACGCGAATGTGCGGCTGACCGGAGCCCTTTGTTACGGTACGCCTGTCTATTTAAACGGGCTCATCTCCCCTGCATTTCCCCTCGCAATTACACATTCGAATTACATGTGTAGGCAAGGCACTACACGTGCAATTCATTTGTACGTGAGCTAGTTACCAAAGATTAAAGTAGATAAACGACCCCGTCGTGCGCTGTGGCCGTCTGGCTAAAACAAAGTGAAACGGCGGCCAGGGTTCGCAAAGTAGGGGGCGTTATATGGAACTTTAAAAGCCGACATATTAAATATTACACCAGCCAATGCTACCGACAATATTATTTCGGCATAATTCGCCACTGTAATGACATTCGACATGTAGAAAATATTTGGCAGGTGGATAATGATTGGTTCTCCACGTTAATGCGGGTGGACGGTTACCCCTGGATCGATGGAAGCCGCCCGCCCATCAATGTAATATTTGGGCAGCGCGGGTGTAACGGCGCCACACAACACACACCTCACCGACACTAAAATCGTGTCTTAGCCCCTGTTTGTTTCAACGACGGTGAAAAAAAAAAACTTCGTTTATACGACAACTCAAAGCCCGTAAGATTTAAAAAGGAGGCTGATAATTTTAGTAGCTTTTCCTGTACAATTGGCACCTTTTGTTACATGCTACAGGGCACGTTGGCATTAAACTGCACCACCACAGGGATTCCCGCCAGTGTGGGTTGCATGGGTTCAAAAAATACACAACAGCACAAAAACAAAACATGTACGAAATCCCGCCGCAACGAGATCTCCAGATAGCCAAACCGGCAGACCTTAATTCAGGCACCGCAAAACTCCCTCACTTCTTCATCCTTCACTTCTTTTTCTTGTTTTGTCTCTCTTTTTTTTGAATTTTGTGGAGCCCGTTGGTCTTTTGTCAAAGCCTGTGTCAAACTCATTTGTCGTGCGTCTTATTGTGTCCCGCGGACTGCACTCTGCGCTCCTGAAATATAAGCCCCGTACCCGGCTACACGGCCATGTCAAAAATTTCCTCCCCGGCGTCCTCCACCAGCGAATCTGCCGTTTCCACGACGCCGACATCGCCTGCTTCTAGCTTTTTCCAGTCCCCTGTTGCCGAGTCCCTAGCTTCGCCCTCCCTTCGTGACTTTGACCGCTACCCCGTCGCAGGGGGGAAAAAACTCGACTCGTTGAATGATAGTGTATCCAAGATCATGAGCACCGTCTCGCACCCCGAAAAGCCGCCGGCTAAGCAGTCGCGTTTCCGCTTCTCCAGGGCCCCTACCGTCAAGGAGCCGCCGCGAAGATCGAGCGTGGCCAGTAACACGTCCAACTCGTCTACAAGAACCACCGCAACGCTGAGCGAAAAACTGTCCTCCGGCAAGATTAAAATCTCGGGCCCTGAAGGGTTCACCCATGTGTCGTCAATGAGCGACGACCAGGTGCGTCCGCGGCAGCAGCCCCAGCTCCAGCGGCCAATTGAGACCCAGGGCCCCCCTATAAAGTCGTATCGAGAGTCAATGGCGCTACGAAGTATTAGTTCTGAAAGCCACATACGCCAGGACTCTAGCCATTCAAACAGCAGCTCGCTCAGCGGCGGTACACCAACTCCGGCTTCCAATGGAGCCATTTACGGCTACGGGTACTCGCACAACCGCAACAATACTAATAGCTCGAGCGGATCGTCTCCGCCTTCCCAGTCGCAGGCCCGACTATCAAAGCCTCCGCCCAAGCCGGTAGCTAGTAGTGGATCTCCTAGCTCCCCTATGGCCAACAAGCGGGCAAGCCGGTTACCGTGGAAAAGACCATCCCAGGACAGCAATAAGCCGTCGATCCCCAGTATTTCAGAGCCCATTCTCGAATACTCTACAAGCGAATTGATTCCGGATAGTCGTATGTCGCGGTCGTCTTTTGCATCGCTCCCCCTGTCGGAGTTGTATCCGCATGGTATACCGAATGGTGGACTCAATGGATCATACCCGGGACCCCCAGTGGACCACAGCCATCAGCATTCAGAGTCGATGTCAAGTACAGTTTCGTCATCTACGCGGTCGACATCGCTCACAACGATATCACCAAAGTCCGCCAATACCCTCTCGGTCCGACAGTCTCATAAGGATTCGCCAGCTTCGCCCACCTCGCCAAAACCGCCGTCGATTCCAATTCCGGCGCCGCCCATGACAGAATATGAAGTGTCCAAGTGGCGTCAGAAACTGCGCGACAGTGAAGATAAGCGACGCGCCATGATGATTGAGTACCAGCAGAAGCTGGATGCTGAGCGAAAGCGGGCAATGGAGCTGGAACGCAAGCTCGAGACGATGATACGGGACAAAGCGACTGCCTCTGTGAATGATCTGCCCAATGCAACGACTAGCAAGGATCCGCAGACGAAGATCAAGGCACTCGAGACGCAAAGGGATGTACTGCGGCAGGCGCTAAACACGCTGCGAGAGACGAAGGATATGGAGATTGCTCAGTACAAGACAAAGCTGATCAAGATAGGCTCGGCCAAGCCTGCTACGAAACGGTCAGCGGGGCCAGACGAGACTGTAGATGCCAACCCGAAGCGATATAAGGACCCTGTACGCGTCGGGATTGCACCACTTTTGCCGACCTCGAACCCTTATGATATTAGAGCGACGATCAGGGAGCTGCGGTCGAGTTAAATTGTAATTGTAATGACGAGCTTATTTATTTTACCATTGAAACCTGTGACATGAATTAGAACATATTGGCTATATGAAGCAAATGAACTGTACAGAATACCAACTGGTTAATACTTCGAACGATTGTGCCGCGTTCCCACGCGTTTAGAGTTGATTTTTCTGGTGGGCTGTTGATCATCATGACATCAATTAGCAAAACAAAAGAATTATATAGTCTATAGTGATTGTCTACCAAGGTATACTGCCGTCTCTCGGACAGATATACAAAGGATAACATTTTAACGTCGCTTCTCGTCAAGGGAAACTCGAACATTGTTGGACTGGTTTCGAATGAACCAGATTGGCAACACCGCAACACAGGCAATGACGGCCTCAAAGATGAGCGCTCGTCGCATGTTAGCTGGTGGGTTGCCCTTGTTCTCTGGGTACTTAAGAGCGTCCATCACAATGATAAAGATGGCACCAAACAGCTGCCCGCCAATCCAAAGCAGTGAGCTTGAAACAGCCGGGTCAACAGGCGAAGTCTGCTCCTGGTTCCACTCCAGGAAAACTGGCAGCAGAGAGAAGGAGATAAGACCAAGCAGAGCGCAAACAACATATGGCCCCGCGAGGTCACCGCTCTTGGAAGCCATGAAGATGGCGCCAATGTAACACGCAGCCACCATTGGGACCAGCAGCTTAATAAACAGCAGGAACCGATGCGTTCGGTCAATGATAGGTGAGCTAATGGCAGAGAAAACAATGCCGGCAACAATAAGGATAGCACCCGCAATGCCCGCCTCGTCGGAAGAATACCCGTATGGCTCCATGATCTGATTGATGTAGGTGCTAAAGGCGTTGAAGAAGCCGACATAAACCGAGAACATGGCAAAAATGGCAATAAATCGATAGTTGGTCATAAGCCGCGAGAAAGACTCTTTGAGAGAGAGTTTTACAATGGCCGATGACGGGCATGGTGGAAGCGGTGGGACTGCTGGAACGAACAGAGTCGTCAGCGAGCAGCCTGTGGCCACACCGGCCGTCACAAGGACAAAAGTCGGCAGGTCAGAGCCCTTGGTAACAATCGCTGGGCCCACAAGCTGGGCAATGGCACCGCCCAGCGGGTTTGCGAGCGAAGCAATAGCATTGGCCGAGACTCGCGACCGCGAGGTGAACCACAGATCAGTGTAGTGGGTTGGAGAAGAAAGCGCAAATGGCTGCGAAAACCCAATGAGGATCTGGCCAAACATGGTGAGGCCGAACAGCTTCTTGACGGTACCGGCGTATCGCAGCCAGTTGCCGATGATGCAGAGGGCACCGCAAATAATAAGCGCCCATTTGATGTTCTTCTTGGCGAGAACATACCACACAAGAGGAGAGATGACAATGTAAGAGAACAAAATGACAGTCGAAAGCCAGTTAACGGGAGATTCCGAGGCTAGGTCAAAGTGGTCGGCGGTGTAGTTAGAAATCGCAGCAAACGACAGCCATCCCCAAGAGTTTGCAATGTTCATCAAGGCAAGGGAAAGGATACCATACCATCGACGCTTATAAGTCTTGTACTGGGTGCCAGTACCCGAGTGGGTGGTGGTCTCGATCTCACTTTCCAAAAGCTCAATCCCACCGCCATTCGAGCCCTGGGATTTGATGTCGTTGGAGATGGTGGTTTCCACGCCGGTATTGCTGGTGATTTCCGGCACAGGGCTCTCATGCATTTCGATCGGGGCCTGCTTGGGTTCTTCCACCGCGGCGGGTTCCGGGGCCGGTTCCTGCGCGGTGAGAGCCGCAGTAGAGACTGCCGACGATCGGTGGTCTTCCTGGATTGACTCGGCAGAAGCGTAGACTGACGCGACAGACTCCCGTCTATCGTCCGCACTAGGTCTCTCGCTCATACTATGGTTTTTCTTCACACGGAGATACTACGGAGATTCGACTGGTACTAAGTACGAGTACTAAATAGCAGGCGGGGAATACCGAGTGACCTTCCGCTATATAAACGGTTTAATAATACCAAACGGTATGATTAAACGGCGCCCACAAAAGGAAGGAATAAGGTTGGAGGAGGTACTTGTCCAACCAGCAAGAAAAGCGTATCAGCTAGGTCTGAGAAAGAAAAGGAGAGGAAAAGGTCGATTAAAGAGGAGAGAGGCCAGAAGAACTGAACGGGTTCAAAAATAAAACCCTCAGCGAAAAGCAAAAAAAGCCCAGGCGGGTCCATGCACGTCTAATACCACTGCCGACGGTTGGGTCGTATCCAGCTCGCATCACGCACAGTGGATCTGGCCAACGGCCAACCGCTACAGCGCGCTGTGTAATGTATGGTCGTACAGGGGCAGAATGAAGCCCTGCAGGCTGGCTCCGCTCTCCGATCCCCGTGAATTCTATACGTCCCCCCTACCACCGACAGGGGTCTATACGATCTATCAGATGGGCATCCAAGATCAGATCTCTACCGGCTACAAGGTACAATATATTTCTACTAAAGGGTGGGCCTTTCGACCACTACTACTATTTGATATCAAAAAAAAAGTTTTGGTTAATCGGTCCGATTTGCTGCCGTGCCCCAAGGCACGTCTTTTGGGGCGAGGTTTCAAACGGCGGCAGCGCAGATAAACGGCAAAAGAGGGTTACCTTCCTAAACGGGAGAGTCTGAAGAAGCCGAGGACCTTGACCCCAGGGGGAGATATGACATATGGTACAGCCGTGGGTTTTAGCCGTTGAAGCGTCAAGGGCCACCTTTGGGGTTGAACAATGGGAAATTAAAGTTGGCGGTTCAGAGACGGTTAGTAGCCATGTCGGACACGTATACGCCTGAATCCATCACAAGCTTTTAATACAAACGTAGGGAAAAGTATACGTAAGCGCGAAGACATATGGCACTCTTCAAAATTTAGGGGGGCGTGCTGGCTAGCATTGTTGCATTGTTCAATGGATGCTGGTTGAAGACTGTTTCTCTAAGACGCAGTGTTATAATTGAGGCAGTCCCCGGGCGCTAAAACACGAATTGCAGGGCCCATACTTTGTGGAATTCTTCATTGAATTCTTAAAGCACTCAGCTGAATTTAGTCTACATTGCTCATACCAAATTAGTAGTGCATTTGGAACTAGCATTGCCAATCATCATCCAATATATGCAATGCAATGCGACCGTTTTCTTTAACGTTTTTGTCTCGTTCATGTGAAAAGCCACCTCCTGCTCTTTGACGTACTTTTATCAATACCAGTAGACGCCTCCTGATTCTCGGCATGAGAGCGGCCGGCATATCTGCATAATAAGCCGCATACCCCGAGGCTCAGACAGGCTTGACCCTAAACGGAGGGTGGCACAAAGACTACAGTACGCTGTACGTTTAGAAAATAGCTTTCGCATTGGAGCTGGGAATTCGTGTGAGATCTACATGCTTATCTCATCATGTTACCACGCTTAAATTTGATGCATTACCTCTAGATTTAACTATGGAAATTGACATTGCGTCGAACTTGGATGTTGGCCCCACTACTATCAAACTACATCGCTGGGGTTAATTGCTAGATGCTGTTAGCGAAAAAGGGTCAAGTTCAATCTATCCGCAATCACAGGCCACGGTAAGAAGCCGTCTCAAACGGAGACAAAACGCCTCCAATTAGAAACGACCGCTTGGTGTGGTGGAAACCTTTGTCTACCAATATCTTCAGTTGCACATCAGGCAAACTGGTCTCCAAAGATTGCGGTGTGAAGAAAAAAAAAAACAGAGAACGTTGAGACCGGTTTTGAATTTTTTTCTGTCGGTCTATGGTTTACACATCATTCTCAAATATACTACTGCAAGTCTCACCGGCCCGTACCTGGTACATTAGCACGGTTCGTACCGAAACGGACTCTGAACCGACAAGGGCATTGAAAGCGGCCGAATAATCGTCGGTTCGAACTGATCGTTTTCTTTGTTCATTGAAATTGCTTCGATCTCGCTTATGGGCAATTATCACGCCATTAAATTTTAAGTTTTTGGGGTATGGGAGCTGCGTGCCGCACGCCGTGAGGCTTTCATCATCGCCCCACCAGTCAACAAACCTAACGAATCCAGTTGACTTCTTCGGCTATACTCTTCGATGGCTGGTCCTTGAAAATGATTGAACAATAATGAGATAAATTCTTAGCCGCTTTAAGTGAATACTTGGTGCCTTGCTGTATGTAGTCCCGTTGGGAAGCGGCACATACGGCGCATATATAAAGGGATAACCGACGGAGCAAATTTCGTCACGACAATGATTGAAGCTAAAGCATTGACCTACGTATTCCCTGACGGGTCTGTTGGTATCAAGCCGACCTCGTTCCAGCTCCCCACTGGCTCCCGAACCCTGCTCATTGGAGCGAATGGCGCCGGCAAAAGTACCCTGCTTAGAGTTCTCTCGGGCAAAACTTTGGCCAAAGCTGGTGCCGTGGAGATTGATGGGCAGGATCCATTCCGTGATGCGGTCCATGGCATCACGTACCTAGGTACTGAGTGGGCTGGTAATATTACTGTTAGGCAGGACGTTCCTGTGGCATTGCTACTGTCTAGTATTGGCGGAGACGCGTACCCAGACCGGCGGGACCAGCTGGTGGACATTCTCGATATCAACCTGCGATGGAGAATGCACCAGGTCAGCGACGGTGAAAGGCGGAGAGTTCAATTGGCCATGGGGCTCATGAAGCCGTGGCATTTCCTGTTGCTGGACGAGGTGACCGTTGACCTTGATGTGCTGGTCCGATCTCGGCTATTGGACTTCCTGCAGAATGAGACAGAGCGTCGGGAGTGTCAGATCGTCTATGCTACGCATATTTTCGACGGTCTGGGCAACTGGCCGACCCATTTGGCGCACATGCACCTGGGTGAAATGAAGTCTATTGACGAGTATAAGCTGGACCAACAGCTTACTGCTTCGGGTAACTCAGCTCTAATGGAGCTGGCTCTTTCGTGGCTCAAAGAGGACCTCAAAGAGCGAGGAGAGCGGACTGAGAAACTCAAATGGGAGGACATCCGAGAAGATGTCATCGCCAATGGCCCACTTGAGCACCATAAGGAAGACGGGTTCGACGCCTACTTTAAGGCCAGCCGAGCAAGGGACTAGCCATAAATCTCTAATCGGCTAATTTACCAACCACCGCAACCACTAGTCTTCAACAAAATTTGTGGTATTAATACCAAGAACTAACGACATATATTTATTTAAAGCTGTAAAAATAGTCTACTCAACGTGGAAATTTAATTATATTCCTAATCACACAAGCTTTCCCTCGGGCTCTCAGCGACTCCATCGAATTGACCCTGTCCCCCGTTTCATCTCGCTGCGACCATGGCATCGTCACTAGTGCTCCTTTTCGGACTCCAATAAAGAATTGCATATCTATCTACTGTACCTTTTCTTGATCAGAGCAATTAAGTTAGCTGTACTGGGCCGGTGCTGGTACATGGTAGATGCTGGAACAGCCTTTACAGCGTTCTAAGACTCATGGATATTTAGAATTCCAAGTATCATCCTAGTCACCTTGGTACCGTATCCTCTGTTTATTATTATACGATCAATTCCAAAAGCTGCGTCAAATACTGTACCGGTATGTGTCTATTTGGAAGGTTTCTTATACCTCGTACGTCGTTACAGTGTTCTTATCCATTCATCCAAAAAGGGATATTAACCATCTAGGATAACGTGGTGAATAAGCTTCATACCTTGCATATGGCTGTTACCATAATGGTAATCGATATTACCAGAAATATAAGCTCTTACCCCATAAGGAAAGCCGCACGGGGCTGATATGCAGGGTACAAAGATTACTCCATCGGCCCTCAAAATACGTACGCCGCAACAGCGTCCAATCAGCTACGCACGCTCAACTGCCTCTCCATGCCTATGAGAAACAGAGCCCTTTTCGTTAAACAGCCGTTCCGTTTATGCGCAAGGAGTTGCTGCATACCATGGTACAGCTTTAAAAATGCTGCTGCATTTGCTTGCGTCAACGCGTGCATGTACCGTAATGATTACTCTACAATGGAAACTCGCGACACGAATGGCATTGCGGGTTATCCGCGAAATATAGGCTGTAAAGGGCTGATACGCAAATCCATTGTCAATTGGTGATTCCTTCTCTTTTCCGTTCGTAAGGATTACCGGCTTGGTCTTATCTTTTGCAGCCTTCTTGCCAGACAGATCTACATGGTCGCAACTTCGTGAGGACATTACTTACCTTCACGCATTGTTTACACCAGAGGTTAAGACTCAGATGGGAAAAATGAAGCCAATGCCCGCAAAGACATGTCTCCAAGTTTCTAAAATGAAGAGTAGTATCGACGCTGTTAAGATTTTTAGAAACCATGGTAGTACATTACCGTTGAATTGTTTGAATTTTGCGTTACCGATCAGCTATTATTAGGCAGCCTAGAATCGGACACCCGTTTGTGCTGAACTACCAACCTCTTCTTTCCTCTTTTGGGGCCTAGCTATGTACTGTTACCTGTCGGGTGGAAAGAAGTCGAGACCCTTAAAAACCAAGTGTGGCTACGTACGTACATATTACGATGCGATCAATTGCACCGTCGGCCGGGGAAGATAAAAAATGGACCAGGGCTGGGGTAAATTGACTCGTCGCGTAATCTTAGCTGATATCGAAAAAGCGAAACACCTAGTGGTACATGTATCATGCAACCGCCAGGTGCCTATCTTCCCGCTCCAAGAAAGCTGCGATGAGTCGCAAGCAATCGCATCGGCATTTTTCGCCAAAAAAACGCCTCGATAACCGAGGGAAAATTTTTCCACAAGCCTGCGGACGAAGGCCGCCTTTAATAACACCACCAGTATTTTTTCCATGTGAAAATGGCCTGGGAAAACAGGCTAGGCAAGTCTAGGCAAGGCTGTGTAAGGCTGCTGCATTGGCTGCATCGGTGCATCGCACGTCCGGGAAGGATGCGCAGGTGCAACTTCGGATATCGCTCCTTTGTGATCTGTTTCCGACCCGTTCCTAAGCGTATATATAGAGCCCGTAGAACCCCTGGAGGGACCCTCGGTAAAAGTATTTTATGTTTGATAGCTCTATTGTGACCCGTAAGTTAGGCTTTGCTCTCCCTTTATTGATACCCCCGGCCCGACTTCCTTCCAACCTCTTAACCAGCATGTCGACCATGACAGAAACGACAGTGCTGCGTCGAAGACGTACGCTGCCCAAGAAAGAACACCCTCCAGCTAGTGGGGAGAAGCTTTCTCCACCGCCGACAAAGTCGCACCTGCGAATTGTCCACAAAAAGTCGACTCCGTCGCTTCTTTCCGGCGACGACGCCAAAGGAGTCCGGGCGCCTCCCTCGTACGGCGGGTTCCAGAACTTGGCTATGATAGTAATGGCAGTCGGAAATTTGCGCCTTGTCGTCGAAGACTACCTTGACTATGGCTTTTTCAACATGTCAGCCCACCTGGGCATTTCGACGACTGATCTCGCCGTAGCAGCAGCGCTGACCTTATCAGTGCCGGCTCATTTGTTCCTTGCATTACTCATTGAGCGGCTGGCAGCCTCAATGGCCTCCCAGTCCCGTCTGCCACAGTACTTGTGGCCGCTCTACGCCGTGCTTCACCTGGCGAACATTTCTCTGGTGACGGCCATTTCGTCTTACACAGTGTGGAACCACATTTGGAGCCCGATTCTGGGTACTGTGTGCGAGGTCCATGCTCTCGTAGTCTGCCTCAAGGTTGTATCCTACGCTCTTACTAACCGCGACCTCCGGGACGCTTCTGTCGACAAGAACGACACTCCGCAGCTCTACTCTGAGGCGGCGTACCCCAATAACCTGACTCTTGGCAACCTGGCGTATTTCTGGTGGGCTCCTACGCTGGTTTACCAACCGGTGTATCCTCGGGCGCCACACAAGATCCGCATTGGGTTCGTTTTGAAGCGAGTGGCCGAGGTTGCCGGAGCCATGACGGCTATTTGGTTTCTGAGCAGCCAATATGCGATTCCTATTCTTGAGCAGAGCT
Organism: Blastobotrys illinoisensis; assembly: GCA_030558835.1. Taxonomy (NCBI): domain Eukaryota; kingdom Fungi; phylum Ascomycota; class Dipodascomycetes; order Dipodascales; family Trichomonascaceae; genus Blastobotrys; species Blastobotrys illinoisensis. Next base: position 10,079 of record JAKTQJ010000083.1, on the reverse strand, counting down.
TGGTCCACTTCCAGCGTGGTGATTTGCTCAACATTGGCGAGCGTCTGATGCGGCTTGGTACTGTTTCGATGGCCATTTGGCTGCTGGGCTTTTTTGCGCTCTTCCAGTCCTATCTGAATTTGCTGGCCGAGCTAGTGCGGTTCGGGGACCGTGAGTTCTACCAGGACTGGTGGAATTCGGGCTCCGTGGGCACGTACTGGAAACTGTGGAACAAGCCAGTTTACAACTTTTTCACGCGGCACATTTACATTCCGCTTGTGAAGAGGGGATGGAAGAATTGGCAGGCCTCTCTCGCAGTCTTCTTCGTGTCGGCGGTGCTCCACGAGGTGGTAGTGGGCATTCCGACCCGCAACTTGATTGGTGTCGCGTTCATGTGCATGATTCTCCAGGTGCCTCTGGTGCTAGCCACCGCGCCTCTAGAGAAGATGAGGGGCCCTGGCACGACCATTGGCAATTGCATTTTCTGGCTCGCCTTTTTCCTGGGGCAGCCGACCGCGGTGCTGTTGTACTACTTTGCGTGGAACGTCAAGTATGGCAATTTGTAGCGCGATGAACTGCCAACCTGCTTATTAGTACCATTATTTATTTATCTCATTGACCGTTTTTCAATGTTAGCAAATTGTATAGTGCATTCATGATTTATTACCTACAACTGGGGCGATTACTTACAACTCTGGGGCGATTACTTACAACTCTGGGGCGATTACCTACAACTCTGGGGCGATTACAACGGTAGGTAGTGTGGCCAGTACCGATTCGGTGAAGAGCGTTTATTGCATCACATAGAATACCAAAGGCACTCAGGAAAGATAATAAGGGTCCTTCTTCTTCTTGTTAACCCGGTAGACACCATAGCCAACATAGGCAGCGCCCACAGCTCCGGCCAACAGAAGGAGCTTGAAAATCGACCACAGCCATCCGCCGCCGGAAGAACTGCCCTCCGCAGTGTAATCTACAATCACCCGGCCATTCTGCACGAATTCCACCTCGTTGAACGACTCTGGAGGGTTCCCAAAGCTCCATACTCGAGCGCCGTACAAATCGTGGTTCTCGCTCAATTCGCCCGTCTGGCCGGAGAAACCCAAGTACTTGTCCTTGGGGAGCACCATGCCATCAATGCTGAAGCACTTCTCCCACTTGTCCTTGCCCCGGTAGTTGAGCTCCAAGGAAAGGAACTTGCCCTCTACGTACGTCAGCCGCGCCTTCGATGGCGACGCATCCGGGTTGTGTAGCCCCCGGGCACTGCAGCTAGCAATCTCATTGGCTGCGCCATCGTGGTCGTGGTCGTACTGCGTCTTTCCGTCTCCCTGCATTGCGACAATGTACGGGAAGGCTCTCCCCGGACGCTCATTCTTGTAAGTGTCGAAGAAAATGCCAAACCCGTCAAAGTAGTCCTTAATGCCAAACACAGCGCCCTCCTGAGGCTGCTCATTGAGCAGCCAGAACGCCATGCCGTCGCCGTAAATAGCGCCGCCGTGGCCGTGGATCTTAAAGTCAAAGTCAATCTGGAACGAGTCCAGCCGCAGCGGGTTCTTGGAGAAGAACCACCCGCGCTGGTCTGGGCGGTCCGCGGTGAGCCTCACGTGCTCATCGTTCTTGATGATGACGTCTCCGCCAAAGTGGTAGTATCGGCTGGAGAAGGTGCCTTTATCAATGTATGGCTTGCCAATGCGGAACGGAATCTGCTCAATCATGCGGAAATTCTTGGGCTCCGGCGTGGGCTGCTTGCGGCCGGCAGCCAAGCCCAGCCACAATGCCAGTAGTAGCACCAGTATGCTTCGCATTCGACCTGTTGAATGTCCACGTAGTCGGGTATTAAATGTACAATGTACCACACCACGGTAGTCGTGTCACCTCCGCTCGCCAAAAAATATCGGTTGCGTTATGCGCGGCTGAAACATGACACTTAACTTAACTCGGCCAGGGGTAGCTACAATGCGTATAACCGTACTGATACCGATGGAGTAGGTTGTATATTTCGTAAATGAGCATTATTGGTGCTAAGTTATTAATACGGTATATTGAAAGATTTTCTCGGTTTTTACGCGGTGCTTGGCGGTAGGAACACAGGTGCATGCGGTGTACCGCAAGCTGTCCATATCAAATCTGACCATGTACAACACGGTTATTGGTACTGCACCTAGGCAGCTCAATTGATTAATTTTTTGTAGAATTAATCCATTTATTTAGTTCAAGAAGTTTGTATTGGGTCAATTACAATACATGAAGGATAAGGATAATTTGCTGAATTCTTGGCCCGGGATTGTGCCACTTCGACACACTGCATTACTTGATCAGTACTAGTACTTTTAAGATTCAATTCTCATGAAATGTAATCTTTTAATTTGCATGTGGTATACCACCAGGTGTGAAATGAATCCTGTTTATCCAACAGATTGGATCTACCGGGTAACGCCGAGTTTGGCTTGTTCAAGGCCCTTGCCTCCTCATATTGATAGAACACACACTGCGATATTATTCGTGAAACTACCATGTATACTTTACCAGAAAGGCAAATAGGGTTCCAGTGGTATTCCGTTATGCCAAGGTAACTATTTTATAAATGTGGCACCATGTTGAGTACCGCATTCAGTCATGAATCTCCAAAGCATGATGATGAATGGATTGCATATCTGTAATTCTATCGCTGCTAACCTGCCCTATACCTTGATACAGTGTACTGCTGGTACGTCTAGTTGAATAAATGCTACGGAATTCTCGAGCGGAATGCGCTGTATTGTACACACGTTCGAACACGTAATGGTTAAGGCAAAGTAGGGATGGCGGAGCCGAAATGCCAATTCCCGTCGCCCGTTTATAATGTCCATTAATCCGAGTTCGAATGGTACCGATTAAAGTATTATGACAGTGCTGAATGCCGCTGGATCCCCGGATATCGATAAGGCTGCAGCGTGATGCAGAACGCGCGGCTGGCCATGTTACCTACCGAACTACATGTTGCACAGAACCCTGAGCCACCGGAATTGCAAAAGACTTCTAGAAATATAGTCTGGGCTATCTGTTTATACAACAGCAAATACTTAATAAGAACCTCAACGTTGTAACGGCGGCGGGATAACTATGTGGTAATAACAAAAAAGTCAAGTGGGTCATGCATGGCGCCTTTTCCCCGGAGAGGCTCCGAAAGGAGGCCGAAGTGGAGTACAAACTATTCCAGAAGAGCATGAAATCACAGGCCATCTAATATAAACAGTCTGTACAAGCTAGCTAATAAAGTCATCGATGTAACAGAAGGACAAGACCGAACCCCAAAGTCGAGCGACCCCCATGTCAAAGCCCCCGGGACCCCCAAACTGGCGTACTACAGAGATAGTCGGGAGGGGAGGATTCGGCAGAGATTACCCCACACTCGGAACGCATTACCACCCCCTGTAACCGCGGGCGAGTAACAGACACGTAGTAAAGGGTACGCGCTGTAAGAGGCTGAGGGGTGGTGGATCGACCAGTTTCTCCGTTCAAGAGCCGAGGTGGCCTGCCCTGGATATATAAACGTGTTTCCCTCCCGAGCAAAACCTACGTAGATATAGAAATCAAAAGCCATGTTTAGAACTACTCGAAACCAGGTACGTTATTTATTTTGCCGGTACAATTGAGAATAAAAACTAACAGCAATAGGCCAAGCTTCTGGGCGTGCGATATTCTTCTACTAATTTGAAGAACACCCTCCGAGAGGTCATCCCAGAGAAGAAGGAACTGCTCAAGCAGGTCAAGGCCAAGTATGGTGACAAATCGCTGGGCGAGGTGCGGGTGAACAACCTGCTCGGCGGAATGCGAGGGCTGAAGTGCATGCTGTGGGAGTCCTCCGTGCTTGATCCAAATGAGGGCATCCGATTCCACGGCAAGACCATCAAGGAGTGCCAGCAGGTGCTCCCCAAGGCGCCCGAGGGCGGCGAAATGCTCCCAGAGTCCATGTTGTGGTTCCTTTTCACCGGAAAGGTGCCATCGGAGACCCAGATCAGAGAGCTCTCTCGAGAGCTTGCCGAGAAGGGCGAGTTGCCCGAGTTTGTCAAGACCACCCTGGACAACCTGCCCAAGACGCTGCACCCGATGACGCAGTTCGCCATTGCGGTCTCGGCGCTTAACCACGACTCGACCTTTGCGAAGGCCTACGAGCGGGGTATTCCAAAGAGCGACTACTGGGAGTACACCTTTGACGATGTGATCAATCTCATTGCCAAGCTGCCCCAGATTGCTGCTAAGATCTACCAGAACACGTACCAGGGCGGCGGTGCGCTCAAGGGCGACATCAGCCTTAGCAACGATTGGTCCAAGAACTACGCTCGAATGATCGGAAAGGAGGACAATGAGGGCTTTGTCGACCTTCTGCGACTCTACTTTGCGCTCCACGGCGACCACGAGGGCGGCAATGTGTCGGCCCACGCGACCCACCTCGTTGGCTCTGCGCTCAGCGACCCGTACCTCTCCTACTCGGCGGGTCTGCAGGGTCTTGCCGGGCCATTGCACGGACTGGCGGCCCAGGAGGTGCTCCGATTTGTGCTTGACATGAAGAAGAACATTCCAGAGAACTACACCAAGGACGACGTTGTCAACAACCTGTGGTCGGTGCTCAACTCTGGCCGGGTCATTCCAGGCTATGGCCACGCTGTTCTGCGACAGCCGGACCCACGGTTCGATGCTCTCATGGCGTTTGCTGCCTCGCGGCCAGAGGTCGCTGCGGACCCGGTGTTCCAGCTTGTCAAGAGCATCTCCGAGGTTGCTCCGGGCGTTCTTACTGAGCACGGTAAGACCAAGAACCCATTCCCCAACGTCGACTCTTCGTCTGGTGTATTGTTCCACCACTACGGCATTACCGAGACGCTGTACTACACGGTCACCTTTGGCGTGTGCCGAGCGCTTGGTCCGCTTCCACAGCTGGTGTGGGACCGAATTTTGGGTCTTCCAATTGAGCGACCCAAGTCTCTTTCTTTGGAGAAGATTGTCGAGCTGGCTAAATGAGCTGTTACCTCCATTCCATGCTTTGGTGTAGATCCATGCTTTGGTGTAGATAGATGATGAACGAATAAAATGCTATGATCCAATTTATCGTCCAATTTATCGGGTAGCCGCATAGCTTGCGGCATCCCATTATGGTACATGTACCAGGTAAACCAAGTGGCTGGTAACGAAAACACGTTCAAATAACGGTACGTAACTTGGCAATACGATGCTGAAGTCAATGCCAACTAAGAGCTTCCAAACCTTTGAGACCCAATTCAAAGCTTGAAATTTCAAACATTGGGGTACATGTAGTAAGCGCATAACATTCATGTCATAGATATTCCGATAAGTAGCTAAAACTGTTCAGCACGGAGTATCATGACTGTTACGGAGTATGCGCAATATCATAAACAGTATCATGAGCAGTATCAAAGAGTAAAGTATGAGTGAAAACTAAATCAGACGTTAATATAAAAGGCAAATAACACATAATCATAAACTCATTACTTAAAGTGAACGGCAATAGGCACAACAATGACGATAATAACAATAATAACACCGGCAATAAGACACATTCGCATCTTCATGTCCTTCCACCACATCTGCTTCCGCACGCGGTTCGCGCCTCGGCGGAAGCCCTGGGCCGAAACGGCCAGGTTATCTGTCTTGTCTTGCAGCGAGTCCAGTCGCTCTCCTCGCTCGGCGACCTTGTTGATGTTATCCCGCATGATGCCGACCGTGTCGTCGATTTGCTACGTGGTTAGTCGCCGTTCCCCAGCACACGGGGATACTTACAGCCTGGATCGCCGCGGTCTTGTTGTTGCCTCCCTGCTCCTGCGACGAGGACGGGATGTATGGGTCGTATGGAACCGAAGAAGACATTGTCGTACGATGGAACTGGAGTTCTCACGGGTGGTGAAGGGCAGCAGAGGGGTTTAAATGGGTGGTGGTGCTGGGAAAAGCGGATGGCGCAGCCGATATTTCGTACAATTAGCGCTATTTTACCCGACATTCCTCCGCGATCGTGCTATTCTGGGCCCTGGAGCGGCTGTCGTATCCTCTATCTCCGCCTCTACTATCGCCGTATTGCCACCAAGCGAGGCTGATGCTGATGGGTTTGTGTCGAATTGCCACTGGCGAGGCTGATGCTGATGGGTTTGTCATTTAGCTGCATGACCGTTGACGATATTGCTGGGTCTATAGTTATAGCCACTACAATTTATTAGCTCATTCCGTATAACATTGAATAAGTCTTGTAAATCAACTCACAATATTGCTCTAGCTAAAGTTTTAGTGTTTTGATTGTACCAGGTAATACGGTACTAACGGTACTATGCCCGGTATAGATATTGCAAGATTAACATTTTGTTAGCGTTATCCATAGATAACGGATAAGATACACTCTACGAGAACAGCAAACTACCGAGGCAATGTACGTGACTCGTTAAGACGAATCAACTCAGGCAGGAAATTGCTCAAAGAGTTCTTGCCTTGACTGTGGTGAGTGCAGTACACCTTCCTGGGTACCGGTACAGTTATTGTGAAATATTTAACATTTTGGTAGCAGATCAGATATCGCTCGACAAAAACGGGTATGGCAACTACCGAGGACAGGTACGTAATTAGTTGGGCGATATTATACAATAATTTATTCTCCTACCTCATAGACATCTTCACCTTTTTGTGTTTAGGCCTTGGCAACAGCCTTGTTGACAGCGTATCGTCGCTGCTTCTTGAGAACGAGAACCTGGAATCGCTCAAAGTCGGTCAACTCCCGTCGTCGGTTTCGTCGCTCGATCTTCTGGGCCCAGGCGGAGGCAGCCCACTTGGCGTCAAAGCCAGAGGCCTCCCACTTCTTGGCAACGGCGGCAGTGCCCATGGCTCGGGCAATGTTTGGAATGACGTGTGGGGTCAAAACAACCTGGGCAAGAGCAACACCCTGTCGTGGAACGTTTGGACCATCAATGAGAACCTATATTTCGTTAGTGCCGTCCATTCTCCATATCTCAAATCCACATCAAAACCGCCAGAATACTAATAGACTATGCTAATAATACTAACAATAGTATTGCCAGACTATTGCAAAGTGTTGCAACCATGTTGCAAGGTATACTCCGAGTATTCAATGAAATCGAGATATCTAGTCGCAGGTACTTACTCGCTTGTGGTCGATGATCTCAACAATGGTGGCGAGCTTGCCGTTCTTAAGGAGGACAACTCGACCGAGTTCAACCAGTCGCCAGTTGGCGGTCTTGATGGTAGTTTCTGACATTTCTATGCGGTGTGGTGTATTGAGAGAAGAAGTGTCGCTTTTTTTTCGCAAAGGCGTGGGTTTGTGAGAGTCTTTGCGGAGCGGCCTCGAGAGTGCGCCCGTGCTGGGAACTGCGCATGGGAACTCCCAACGACGCGAGCCACCGACTCACTTACCCGGAAGTGGCATTTTTCGGCAGCCGTTCTGTAACGTGCAGATGCATGCGAATATCTGGGTCCATCTGTGACTGTTCATCTCGCCCGCCCATGAAAAATTACCCACACTACAGTGTACCTGCCACGGAACAGTATTCTAGAAATACATTTCGATTGTATTTATACTAGAAATGCATATAACGAATTGGTAAGTGGAGTACAGAGGTTCAGAGGATGACTATAATTTGCGTTTGACAAGCCCAGGACCCGGGGTATCGCCTACTCCACTATGGGCCGGGGTGGATATGAAACCAACCTTTTGTCTGATATGACCTCGACTTGTTCGATGACGAATTACTAACAGAGTAGATTGAGATCAATGGTGATAAGTAGTACTAGCATTGCAGAATTCATAGCTCAAGAGATGATTATAAGAGATATCGGCTCCGCTAGCCCAAGTACAATATACAATACTGGTATACTACCAACTGTAGTAGAGGTTGTTGGCAAACCTGCCTTCTAAACACATATATGATGAGCATTTATTGTAGAGATCAACGATGAATGCTGTTATAATAACCCAAGGACTGAACTGGGTACAATCAACCGAGGTTCGAGGGTAGCCCAAAAGAACTCAGGGCTGCAGTACCTTAGAAATTGGCCAGATGTAGATCTCAAAGCCCCAGTACCTTGGAAATTCGCCAGATGTAATGGCTTTCTATACCATGGCAGATTGGTTCGTGGAGATTGGTCGTGGTAGTGCTGGTTAAGTAGTCAAGTGGGTGTTAAGTTGATAGTGAAATTTTCGACCCAACTTTGGTCAAACCGGACGACTTTGGAGGAAACGGGACGAAATGCGGTTTGTGCGACGGTACTCGACCGCCACGTTTGAAGGCGTGTTCGCCAAGATCGACGAGAAGCTTCAACCGAGCCGGATCAACACGACAACGCGCCAGCTTGTGTACAGACCGCGGAGACAGCGGGAACTGCGGTCGCTCAAGAGACCGATTGTGCTCAATGGCGAGGAGGTGCGCCAGTCCAAGGTGTGGACGGGAGAGCCGTCTGCAGCTGACCTGACTACTGCCATCAAGCTCATGGCGAACGAGAGCGATTTTGGGCTTGTCAAGGGCCTTGTAAAAGAGTATGCAGAGCACTACCCGAGTCTGCTGCGGGCCAACCACGCCAACGCGCTCATCCGGCGGGCCTCGGAGCTCGGGCTGTACAACCACGCCGTGACTCTGCTGAGGTCGACCGAGTTGTACCAGGTTGTGCCGAAGCGGGCGTATCTCAAGGAGCAGGTACGGATGCATGCGGTGCGGATCGGCCTGTTTGGCAAGACGCCCAAGCATTTGGACAACTTTTTGAAGCTGTTTAGCCGCCAGACGCAGGACGACCTCCAATTTGCATTGCTCCGACTCGTCGGGGTGTTCAATTTCTCGACGACACTGCCCGATGGGCCGCTCAAGCCGGTCGATGAGCACATTGAGAGCGCGCTGCAGGAGATTGAGAAGGAGCTGGGCAAACTGGCATCTCCCAAGGAGTTTGTAGAGGCCAGGAAGAAGAGCGAGTTGGCGATTCTGTACACGGACCTAACTATGGGGCTGGAGGCCATCCGGGCGCAGAACGTGCGGACCATTGACACCGCCAAGCTCGAAGGGCTTGTGAGCGAGGTTTCGTCCAAGTTCAAGACGACAACCTTTTCAGACGAGCTCATTGAGCGGTTGCGGGACGGGTTTGCCAAGGAGCAGATTATCAGCGCTTCCGCCCCACCACCAGCCGAGGCCCCATCCGCATAACCTTTTTTACCTTTGTTGCTGTATATAATCCGCCTGTAAATATATGCTTAACCATTTGCATTTGCAAATTTCACCAGACTCGTTATATGCGGCTCGCGCCGCACAGGTGAGCCGCACACCATGAGGCTGGCACGATAAAATATATGCAACAACACCTCTTAAATCATACCCCGCCGTTACGATCTCGCAGGACTGTAGCTAACAGCACTATTGCTAATACCGCTAGACGTATGGGCCGTACTTCCCCGAGAAGACGACGTTTAGTGCAGGTATTTCGTGTCCGCACGTGATCTCGCCATGCGTCCAAGATCAGGATGACATATTTAACGGACCTTTCTGACCTAACCTGTAGCAGGATAGACGAATAGACGAATAGAAATGGCTACTAACATCACCTGGCACGCGGGCCTGACGCACGACGAGCGGGCCGAGCTCATTGGCCAAAAGGGCGCGACCCTGTGGTTCACCGGCCTCAGTGCGTCCGGCAAGAGCACCATCGCAACGGCGCTCGAGCAGTTCCTGCTCCAGCAGAAGATCAATTCGTACCGCCTCGACGGCGACAACATCCGATTCGGACTCAACAAGGACCTGGGCTTCTCGGAGAAGGACCGTAACGAGAACATTCGCCGAATCTCCGAGGTCGCCAAGCTCTTTGCCGACTCGACCTCCATTGCGCTGACCTCGTTCATCTCGCCGTACCGAGCGGACCGGGACCAGGCCCGGGAGCTGCACGAGAAGGCCAATCTTCCGTTTGTCGAGGTGTTTGTCGACGTCCCGGTCGAGGTCGCCGAGCAGCGGGATCCAAAGAGCGTCTTTCCAAGAAGCGAGCCTTTACCACTGTGTAATGTTCGCCTGTATAATACTGACTGATCAATATGTTTACCATGCCCTATTTATGGACCCAATTTACGATAGATA
>JAKTQJ010000082.1:0-11733 GCA_030558835.1 Blastobotrys illinoisensis | reverse complement strand
CTGCTCTACGCTGTAACAAACTTCCCATCAGCGTAACAAACGTGCCTGGCACTTGGGGGGCCAGCCCCCCAAACCCCCCGTGGCTGGGGGGAGACCCCCCAGACCCCCCTTGCGGCAAGTACAACTACGGGAGAGGGCCTGCGTGCGAAAACTGGGCGAAAACAGCCCGTCTGCGGCCATTTGAAGGCCCCTATGCAAACGAATGTGAATTAACGCTATTTCACTACACCAAGTGTTGCCGGCCGGCCGACCGGCCGCTACGCCGTAACAAACTTCCCAGCACCGTAACAAACGTTCCTGGCACTTGGGGGGCAGAGCCCCCCAAGTGTGCTCTGGGGAGGAGACTAGGTTATGTATAAGGTGGAATTGAAGTGCCAATGGCTGATTATGGCGGGTTGCAACCTGCCTATGCAAGCGAATGTGAATTAACGTTATTTCGGCTGAGTAACGGGGCCCGGCCTGGGGGCGACAACATCCCCCGCGGAGCGACAAGACAAGAATGGCGGAGCAAGGAACCCGGTCTGGCGCGATCGACGCATGGATCGAGCAGCTCCGACAATGCCGCATCCTCTCAGAGGACGCTGTCCGAGAGCTGTGCGCGCTGGCGCAGGAGATATTCTCCAAAGAGGAGACGGTGCAGCCCGTGTCGGCGCCGGTGACGGTGTGCGGCGACATTCACGGGCAGTTCCACGACTTGACGGAGCTCTTCCGCATCGGCGGGCCCTGCCCGGACACCAACTACCTTTTCATGGGCGACTACGTTGACCGCGGGTACTACTCGGTCGAGACGGTGAGCCTGCTTGTCGCGTACAAGATACGCTACCCCGGGCGCATCACGATCCTCCGCGGGAACCACGAGTCGCGCCAGATCACGCAGGTGTACGGGTTCTACGACGAGTGCGTCCGCAAGTACGGCAGCGCCGAGGTGTGGCGGCTCTTCACGGACCTGTTCGACTACCTGCCGCTGACGGCGCTCGTCGAAAACCGCGTTTTGTGCCTCCACGGCGGGCTCTCGCCGACCGTCGACACGCTCGACGACATACGCGCGCTCGACCGCGTCCAGGAGGTGCCCCACGAGGGCGCAATGTGCGACCTGCTGTGGTCCGACCCCGACGACCGCTGCGGCTGGGGCATCTCGCCCCGCGGCGCCGGGTACACGTTCGGCCTCGACATTGCCCAGGACTTCAACCACCTCAACGGCCTCGACCTCGTCGCCAGAGCCCACCAGCTCATCATGGACGGCTACGCATGGACCGCCGAGAACAACGTTGTGACCATCTTCTCCGCGCCAAACTACTGCTACCGCTGCGGCAACAAGGCCGCCATCATGGAGGTCGGCGACTCGCTGGAACGCTCCTTCCTCCAGTTCGACCCCTCCCCGCGCGACGACGAGCCCGCCGTCTCCAGACGCACCCCAGACTACTTTTTATAACCTATTTATTGCTCGAGGCTGGCCCTCAATCCCTCCGTGCTAGTTACACCCTCCCAACTCTGTAACAAACCTCATGCCCCATTAATCCCACCGGGCTAGTTACACCCTCCCAACGCTGTAACAAATCTCTTGCCCCCGTTGCTCTTGGGGGGCCAAGCCCCCCAAACCCCCCGTAGCTGGGGGCCAGCCCCCAGACCCCCGTATATACTCTGCTAGGGTAATACAATGCCAATGGTTTTCGTAACGAGCCCTGTAACTACTCCTGGAGTACATGGGGGGCTAGCCCCCCAAACCCCCCGTAGCTGGGGGCCAGCCCCCAGACCCCCGTCAGCTAACCACGCGTAGCAAAACCTCCCAGCACGGCATTCGCATCGGCGTAGAGCCTACCATGGCTAATCAAGGCGATAGTGCTGAAAGTATGTCGTGTTGCAATTTTCTCCCAACACTGTAACAAATTGTTGCGACCCTGTCATTGGGGGGCCAAGCCCCCCAAACCTTACCTCCGCCGCAGGCCCCCCTCCGGAAACCCCCCGTATACAAACTCTGCTAGGGTAATACAATGCCAATGGTTTGGTAACTACTCCTGGAGTACATGGGGGGCTAGCCCCCCAAACCCCCCGAGCTGGGGGGCAGCCCCCAGACCCCCGTATAAACTCTGCTAGGATAATACAGCGCCGAAGCATTTTCGTAACGAACCCCGTAACTACTCCTTGCGTACTTGGGGAGCTATGCCCCCAAATACCCGCTATTCGGCTGAAATAACGTTAATTCACATTCACTTGCATGGGCCATATCAAACCCGCGCTTTCACGCCATTGGCACTCCAATTCTACCACTAATAAGGTCTAATCACACTCGAGAGCACACTTGGGGGGCTCTGCCCCCCCCAAACCCCCCGTGGCTGGGGGCCAGCCCCCAGACCCCCGTTACTCAGCCGAAATAACGTTAATTCACATTCGCTTGCATAGGCGCCCCCATCTACACGATTAGTACAAATGCCAATGCGTTTCGTAACGAGCCGAGCCTGCAGCATGTAACTACTTGTGTGTCGTAACTACTGGTGTGTTCTAACTACTTGTGTACTGTAACCACTTCTATACTGTAACTACCGGTACTGGTGTACTGTAACTACATCTTGAGTACGTGGTGTAACTGCTTATGCAACTACTTATGTACTGCAACTACTTGTGTTCTGTAACCACTTCTGTGCTGTAACTACTTGTGTATTGCATGTGGTGTAACAAATTTGTTACACGTTTTAAAATGCGACGCGTGCGCACCAATGAGACGCGTGGCGGCGGTAATTATCCCAAAGACGCGTTTTCACCTCAAATCAAAGACCGACAAGAACACGGCAATGCACATCAAAAGGGTACGCTTCGTCCTCGAAAGGAAAAAAGAAACAGACTAACCGCCGCAGATTGTCATCCAGGGCTTCAAGTCGTACAAAAATGAAACGATTGCCGGGCCGTTCAGCCCTCACAACAACGTTGTCGGTACGTGCCACGCGCCACAGGACCATGGCTAACTAAACAGTGGGGCGTAATGGATCGGGCAAGAGCAACTTCTTTGCGGGTAGGTTCACGTCACTGCACGCCACTCATAGCTAACGGGCCTAGCAATTAGATTTGTGCTGGGAGACGCTTACAAGTCCCTCGGCAAAGAGGACCGCTCGCAGCTGCTCCACGACGGCGCAGGCAACCAGGTCATGACGGCGTACGTCGAGATCGTGTTCGACAACTCCGACGGCAGGCTCATCGACGCCAACGAGGAGGTCGTCATCCGCAGAACGGTCGGCCTCAAAAAGGACGACTACTCGCTCGACAAGAAGAGCTCCAGCAAGCAGGAGATCGCCAACCTGCTCGAAAACGCCGGCTTCTCCCAGGCAAACCCGTACTACATCGTGCCCCAGGGCCGCGTCACCGCCCTCACCAACGCCAAGGCCTCCGACAGACTCAAACTGCTCAAGGAGGTGGCCGGAACCGAGGTCTACGAGTCGAAGCGGACCCGCTCGCTGGCCATTATGAACGAGACGCAGACGAAAAGAGCCCAGATAGACGAGTCCCTCGACTCAATCCGACGCCAGATGGACGAACTGGAGCAGGAGACAAGAGCCCTCGAGGACTACGAGGTGCGCGACCGCGAAAAAAGGTGCCTCGATTACACCCTGCTCAACCGCGAAATTAACAACATTGTAGACAAGCTCATGGACCTCGAGCGAGAGCTCGCAGACGGCGCGGAGATCAGCAGCCACGCAAGCGACCAGCTGTACCAGCTCGAGGAGGCCGCCGTCGAGCGCGAAAACCGCATCAGCGAGCTCAGCGAGCGCATCCAAACCCTCCACTTTGAGCAGCAGCAGGCGCACGCCGACTATGAGTCCGCCATGCAGCGCTATGCCGAGGGAGAGCTCGAAGTGAGCGACTACACGACTAACAAAGACGCCGCCCTCGAAGACAAGACGCGCGTCGAGCACGACCTGCAAAAGACGCTGCAGGACGTTGGGCGCATCACCGCGGAGCTCGAAAGAATCACCCCCGAGTACGAAGCGCTCAAGCAGCAGGAGAACGAGCAGTGGGATCAGATCAACGCCCTCAGCGCCCGGAAAGAGCATTTGCAGGTCAAACAGGGCCAGAGCGCCCGGTTCGACTCGCCGCAGCAGTACGAAGCTTGGCTCAACGACCAGATCCAGCAGCTCCGCCAAACCGTAGAGCAGCGCCAATCGGCAATCCGCGACCTCGAGATCGACGTCAACGATATCCGGCAGCAACACAGCGAATGCGAAACGTATATCGGCGGCCTCGAGCCCAAGCTCAAGGAGCTCGACGACGACAACAAGCAGCTGAAAAAGTCCGAGACTACCGTGCTTGCCCAGGAACACGCTCTGCAGGATGAAAAACGGTCGCTTTGGCGGGAAGAAAACACAGTCACCTCAAAGCTCGAGACGATCCGCGCTAACCTGCGCAAGGCGGAGCAAGGGTTCGCCGAGACCATGAGCCGAGAAATGTACCGTGGGCTGAACTCGGTGCAGCGCATTGTTCGCCAGAAGGAACTCACCGGCGTTTACGGTACTGTTGCCGAGCTCATCACGTTTGACAGCAAGTACAAGACGGCAATTGAAGTCACGGCAGGCAACAGCCTCTTCCACGTTGTCGTAGACTCTGACGAGACTGCTACGACCATTATGGATGAGCTCAAGCGTACAAAAGGCGGCAGGGTCACGTTCATGCCGCTAAACCGCCTCAGCCCCCGGCCGCAAGATTACCCGCAAAACGAGTATACCATTCCCATGATAGAGGTGCTGCAGTACGAGGAACAGTATGCCAAGGCCGTCAAGCAGGTGTTCAGCCAGACCCTCGTATGCAGAGACCTCGAGTCAAGTCGGCAGTTTGCCCAGAACGGCCTGAGTCTTATCACCCTCTCGGGCGACCGTTTCGATAGCAAAGGCGTAGTCTCTGGAGGATTCCACGACGTGCGAAAGTCGCGAATGGACGCTGTACGGCGACTCCAGGACGCTCGGGAGGCTCTTACCCAGCGGGAACAGGAGTTGGCAGAGCTCCAGATCCAGATCCGACGCAAGGACCAGGAGATCACGCGCATTCTTGATGAGCGACACCGCGTACAGGGCCAACTACAGTCTTTCCAGTCCCAGATTGAAAACACCCGCGGCGACATGGCAGAGAAAAAGCGCGAACTATTGCAGCTTAGTGACTTGATCGAGCGAAAGACAGACACCCTTAATTCCATGAAGAACAGTGTTGCTGCCCACGAGACTGAAATCGCCGCACACGAGCATGACTTGGAGTCTGGGTTTAACAAGTCTCTCAACGATAGCGAAACGCAGGAACTCGAGAATGCGAAGCGGCAGCTACCTTCTCTCCAAGCTAGCGTCCAGGAGCTCTCAAAGAAGGTGAGCGAGTTGGGCGAGACGCGGTCGAATTATGAGTTTGAGCTGCGGGAAACACTCTACCCTCGACAGACATATCTCGAGAGCGAGCTGGCTTCGCTGCAAAAGGCGGTTGACGAAACGATGGAAATATCGAGCTCGACCCAGGGCGTCCAGGATAAACTGACCCAGCTTGAGGAGCAGAAACGACAAGCCGGTGCTCGAGTGGAGATGCTTGACCGGGATCTGGAGGATATCCAGAAGGAGATTTCCGGCCTCGAGGAAGAGCTAGCAAAAATTCGAGATGACCAGCTGACAGTGGGCCGAAACATTGAGCGCCACCGCAAGCGTGTGGACACTCGAATGGCCAAGAAAGCAGAACTTTCTCTGCGACGAGATGAGATGAATTCACGGGTGCGAGAGCTTGGTGTCATTCCCGAAGACTCACTTGCGCGGTATGAGAGAACGGCAACAGAGGACCTGATAAAGCGGAACCAGCAGCTCAACGAAGAGCTCAAGGGCTACAAGTATGTGAACAAAAAGGCCATTGAGCAGCACCGCAACTTTGTCAGCAAGCGGGACGATCTACTGGAGAGAAGAGAAGAGCTCGTAGAGTCTGAGCGGTCTATCAACGACCTAATTCTTACGTTGGATCAACGAAAAGACGAAGCTATTACGCGGACGTTCAGGCAGGTATCCAAGTACTTTTCGGACATCTTCAAGAAGCTTGTGCCAAACGGCAACGGGAGCCTGGTCATGCAGCGGCGTTCTGACGACTCGAGCCAGAGTCAGTCACAGGCTCACGACGGAGAAGCAGTTTCGGTTGAAAATTATGTTGGTGTTGACATCGTGGTGTCATTCAACAGCCAGCATGACGAGCAGCTGAGAATTGAGCAACTTTCGGGAGGGCAAAAATCTCTGTGTGCGTTGGCTCTTATTTTCGCCATCCAAAAGTGCGACCCGGCGCCGTTCTATTTGTTTGACGAGGTTGATGCTAACCTTGACACGCAGTACAGAACGGCTGTTGCCAACATGATCAAGGAGCTCTCGACACAGGACCAGGGTCAATTTATCTGCACAACTTTCCGGCCCGAGATGCTCCATGTTGCCGACAGCTTTTTTGGCGTGTCTTTCAAGGAGAACATGTCTTCAGTTTCGAAGATTACTCAGGACGTGGCGATGAAGTTTATTGAAGGCGCATCGCGGAGATAATGCTAATTTTTTACGACGTACTATGGGTATTGGAGTAACAGCTGATATCGTGAAGATAATAATGTATTGAATGATTACAACTTGTGTAAAAGCGCTTTACAATTTGATGCGGATGCCGTACTTGACGTACTGGACGGCGAGGTAGGCCATGAGAGCATTATTGAGAGACACAAGCGTGATGTCGGCGCCCCAGGCGCCAATGTACTGAGCAAGCCAGGTCTTGGCCCGGCCCCACAGGTCCCACCGCCGTTGGACCTGCTGGAGGAGCGCAGAGCTGAAGAACACCTCGGTCGTCCTTCGGCCCAGACAGGTGAGCACGTACTTGACGGGCTCTGGCAGGTAAGGGATCGCTGCTGAGACGGCCGCATACTTAATCACGCTGTATCCGCCAGCAATGAACGTAAACGACGGAGTCCAGAACGGCTTGGATACCGGGAAGAACCGGGGAAGGGTAATTGCCAGCGCGGAACCGGTGGCAATGAGTCCCGCACCTAGCTGGAGCGACTGCTGCAGACCAGCTTCGGGGTAGAAGGACATGTAATAGTAACCCAACCACGCCGTAACAGCAGTAGTAAGCGCGCCGAGAAGGCCCTCCGGATCATACTCCGGCTTGTACAGGCTGTTGGCACCAAACAGAGTGGTGTCAATCTTCGTTTGGGCCGTGTCTTCTGGGGTCGCAAATGGGTCCCTCGGGTTCCTTGCAAGCAGGACGGTGCCAGCGGTCCACAAACTAAGGAGAGCCAATTGGTACCGCGGACACATTGAGGGCAACAGACCGGTGATGACCATGGCCAATCCGGATCGCTGGAGCACTCCCACGTATCGGGGCTTGAAATCTCTGCCGCTCTTCAGCACCCCGAGGCCGTTGTAGGCAAGCCCGAGACCCACAACGCTGACACCACGCTTCCACGACACAGGGGACATGCCAGAGAGGAAGACAAAGTTGGGGAACACGGTGTCTGCGTAGGTGATCTTGTGGTCGTTGACGTCGGCGTGACCGAGCAGCCACCAGTCGCTCTGGTTGACGGTCTCCATTTCGAGCACCGTCAGACCGCGCACGACATCTCGTGTAATATCTCTAACCATCTTAGGTTGTGTATTAGAGTATGTCTATTACAGAGTATGTGGAGATGGGATGGTCTGGTATTAAAGGTTTAGTTTAAGTGTGGGGGCTACGTTACATTGCACCGTGCATCATCGCGCCACAACGCTACCATATCACTGTACCACTTTTCTCCCCAGTACTTGATAGCGCGTTACATTACCAGGTAGCTACACCAGAGGATTTTACTGGTAGTATGTTTATATGGTCCATATTTTGACCATTTGGTGTGTTTCTTCTTATCTCCCACCGCATGTACGTTACTGTGACCAATCATGGGGGAATTGATACCCGTTTTAATATCAACGGTGACGATAACTATGACAATGATTGCATGCACTGTAAATACTTCATGTACCTGGTGTCTCACACATTCTATGTAAAACCTCTTCACCTGTAATACAAATACCCATGGTAGTAGTGACGACACGTAGGGAGCGTGTTTTTTTATTTCCGGTAATAGAGGGTTATATTCTCCGCATTCCCTAAATAATGCAAGGGAAGAGAAGGCTTCACTGCTCAAACGGTTGTGTTGCTTGTTCTTCCTAATAGGGCATTGGAAGATAATGTGGAAGAGAAGCCAACTAGGTATGGTTACCGCATAAAAGTCCTACGAGGTACCAATTGCAAGTTACCAATTGCAAGTTACCAATTGCAAGTTATCAGGTAAAGAGAAAAAAGCTCTCTGAATGGAGAATATGACTTTCTCATTGCTGCTCCTAAAGTATTTCAAAGTAAGACAATTGCCGAACTTGTGAGATCCTCGGCCTTTCTAGCCCGAGTATTTGTCTTTGCAATTGATGAGGCCCATCTTATTCGCAAATGGGGAGAGAAATTTCGTAAAGCTTATTCAAATCTTTAAGTGTCCAGGCTATCGGCCATGCTTGTTGTGCTCCGCAACGATCACCCAAGAGACGTTAGAGTTTACGCGAAGGGCCTGCGGTAGAGATAACCCTATAAGTATCTGCGGAAACTTGATAAATATTTCTTTTTCTTTTCTGCATCTGATTTTACGCCAAAAGTACCGGTCTCCACTACTAGTACAGTAGTCCAGCTTGTCAGCCCTTGACAGTTTTGCATATAATCGGTTCCCGCAGCCTTGTAAATCTTTGCAGTCAACTCAATTGATAGTAACGAAATGCAGTTTTGCGAATACGGTACAATTGTAGACGGCAACAGGTCATGTTACCGTATTGCCAATTGATCCGAGCCCACTTGTCGAATATCAGACCTTGACATTAGAATTGGCCAGCCTTATTACCGACTAATTAGATTACCATGTGGTAATGTACCTTTGTAGATTTGTAGATGGCAGTAAATCATTGCAAGTATCACAGTAACGGGTTCAGAATTAGTCCAATTGCATTACCATTGCCAAAAGTGATACGTCGAAATTACTGATCGGGAGTGCTGGTAACGTGTAACGGCAATGCGTTACGGTAACGAGGTCTGGGAGGGCTATAAATACCTGCCCTCTCCCCCCCCCGGCTATAGGCCTGGATGGGCCTCGGCGCGCGCGCGGGCGGATACCGTGGCGGCCGTTGGGAGCAATCCCAAAAGCGACGAATTCCGCGTGGAAATTTTTTTGCCGTGACAATTTTACGGAAAATGGGACGGCGGAGCGAACTAGTGGACAAGCACACGATCCGCATCGGGCGCGCCAACAAGTCCGAGTTCAAAGTCGCGTGTCGCCACTGCCGCGAGGCTGGCCAGGAAGTGCACTTTGTGTCGCGCACGGACGCGGTGCTGCGGCACCTCAATGTGTGCCGCCACTACACGGGCCAGATCCCGCTGAGCCCAGCGCAGCAGCTGCACCAGCAGCAGCAGGGGCGGTTCAAGCCGCAGGCGCCGCACCCGGAGCTCAACATTAGCGTCACGACGGCGGACGCCATGGCGGCCGGGCTCAGCGCGCGGCCGTGGGGCGTGCCTGCGAAGCGCGCCGCCGACGGCACGCCGCGCACTGCGGCGTGGACGGAGCAGATGGAGCGGCTGCTGCTGCAGACGCTCGTGTCGCTGGGGCTGCCGTTCAGCGCCGTTGAGGACCGCTGCTTCCGCGAGCTGCTCGAGCACGTGAACCCGGCGTTCAAGAGCGACGCGCGGCTGCTGCCGACGCGCGACGCGCTCGCGGACCGCATCTGGAAGGCCGCCGACATGCAATTGCGCAGCGAGGTCATGAAGGAGCTCAACACGTGCAAGAAGCTGACGCTGACGCTCGACAGCTGGTTCAACTGCGCGAACCGGCAGGTGTTTGCGTTTGTCATGCGCACGCCGCCGGGCAAGTCGCTGGCGTGGGAGTGGAAGGACGTGGCGTCCAAGTCGCCCGGCGAGCTGCACGCGAGCCTCTCGGACATTACGGGCCACATTGAGCTCGCGAGCAAGATTGTCGGCGTGGTTGTGACCAAGTCGGCGGCGCGGTACCTCAACAGCGACGGCGGGTACGCCTTCCCGCCGGAGACACTCTTCCTCAAGTGCTACGACGAAGAGCTCAACTATTTGGCTGGGGACTGCCTTGCGGCGGTCGACCACGGCACGGTGGGCGTGTGCAACGCGCTCATTACGTTTGTCAGCCACTACCTCGACGCGTCGCTGTTTGCTGGTGTGTTTGGCACGACGCCGGTCGTGTTCCCGCTGCGGCTCGACTCCAAGTGGGCGGCGACGACGGCGTGCCTGCGCGTCGTGCTCAACGCGTGGGACGAGATCCGCATGCGGCTCGACAGTGCGGCTCAGCTTGAGCCGCACAGCGCCGCACTGCCGAACCTGCCGCAGGACAAGGCGCTGCGGCGGCGCGACATTGCCGAGCTGCTGCGCGCCAAGCTCGACGACGCGTTCCTCGCGCGCGTCAACGCCGTGTACGCGCTCGCCGCGCTCATGGCGGCGTTCCACGAGCAGTCCGTCGCTGCCAACGGCACGCGGCTGCGCATGGTGCTGCCGCACGCGGCCAAGCTCTACGGCGTGGTCGACAAGCTCGCGCGCGACAGCCCGCAGCTCGTGCCGGGCGACTTTCGCGGCGCGCTCGACCGCCGGCTGCGCACGTGGGACGTGCGGCTGCTCATTCTCGCGACGGTGTTTGACCCGCTTGTCAAGCGCGCGCTGTTCCGCAAGGACACGCCCGTCTCCGAGACGGTGTACCAGGCGTGCGAGGAGGCGTACAAGAAGCTGTTTGGCGGCGACACGACCGAGGTGACAAAGTCGCTGCTTAACTACCTGACCGAGGACGTGTGGCCCTTCACGGACATGCGGTTCGCGGACCAGTCGCTCGAGACGTTCTACTGGGAGCCGCTCGTCAAGACAGACCACGCCGACCTGTCGCGGCTCGCCGTGCGGCTCGAGTCGTGTGTCGTGAGCGCCGTCGACACGGAGCGCCTCTTTGGCGACATGGGCTCGATCCACTCGCCGCTCAAGCCGTACGTGAGCCAGCCCAAGCCGCCGACCCTCGACGCCATTGCCAAGATGCTCGGCACGCCAGACCTGGCCACAGACGTTGATGTCAGCCTCGGCCTCGCCTCGGCGGACGAAAACCTGCTGCGCAACGACCTCAACATGTTCATCGAGCCGAGCCTGCAGTCCCTCGGCGAGGAGCCCGAGGAGCCGCCCGCCGAGGACGCGCCAGAGCCGTACACGTTCCTCGACCCGGCCAAGCCCTCGCTGCTCTCGTTTGATGCGCTCTTCACCGAGGAGGCGTTCCAGCTCTACTCGAACCAGTCGCAGCAACAAACTGACGATACCGCCGACTAACCTATTTATTGTATTTATCTGTATACTAGCACTGCCCACTACGAAGAGGGTGTCTCCCCCCAGCTACGGGAGCTCGAGGGCTGGCCCTCGAATACACTCACTGCTACGTAATTGAGTACAGACTGTAATGGGGGGCTCTGCCCCCCAAACCCCCCGTGGCTGGGGGCCAGCCCCCAGACCCCCGTCTGTTGCCCGACTAGTTACGCTGTAACAGCCTCCCAACGGCACTGCCCACGACGGAGGGGGGGTCTGGGGGGTCTCCCCCCCAGCTACGGGAGCTCGAGGGCTGGCCCTCGAATACACTCACAGAAAAGGGGCAATTGAGTACTGTAATGGGGGGCTCTGCCCCCCAAACCCCCCGTGGCTGGG
>JAKTQJ010000081.1:0-55930 GCA_030558835.1 Blastobotrys illinoisensis | reverse complement strand
CCCCAAACCCCCCGTAGCTGGGGGCCAGCCCCCAGACTCCCGTCCAATCGAGCCAGTTTTTGTTACACTCCCAAGTACCAATGGCTTTGTTACAGCCGCACGTTGCCATTACTCGGCGTAGCGACAGCGGGGGTCTGGGGGCTGGCCCCCAGCCACGGGGGGTTTGGGGGGCAGCGCCCCCCAAGAATCGAACCCAGTTGCTAAGCGCTATTATGACACGCTGGCAGGGCAATTCGCCGTTAGCGCGGATTTGTAGGGGCAGTGTTGCCGACCGGGAGGAGTCCGTATCACTAAAACACCCCACAAGCATGTCGAACATGGCAAATGGACGGGTGGTACTATATAGCTCTGTTGTATATGGAAAAGCGGCGGTACTGAGCGAATACGACTCCAAGGCGCCGGGGTCGTCGAGCTCATTCACCAGCCTCATCACCGACCAGGTGCAAGCTGGAACTAGCGTCAAGCAGAGCCTGGTCCACGAGAACAACTGCATTCATTATCTCTCCAAGCCCGTGTCCCGCGAAGACGAAACTGTAATTGGCCAGATCACTTTTCTGGTTGTTTCGCCCCTGAGTCTGGGCAAGCGGCTGCCGTTTATGTATCTTCTCCAGCTTGAACAGCTGTTTAGTCCCGAGATTGATAAGCTCGAGGGAGAGCTAGGGGAAGAAGCGGACAAGGCGGCCGAAGAATGGGTGGACAGAGTGAAAAAGAACAAGCCTCTGCAGGAGGAGATCAAGGGCCTGATAAAGCGGACTGACAATGGAGAGTCTGATACGACGGGACTCGCCAAGCGGGACATTGAGGAGGTCAAGAGCATCATGATTGAGAACGTAGAAAGGATCATTGAGCGTGGGGAGCGCATTAACTTGCTGGTTTCCAAGACGGACCGCATGAACCAGAACTCTCTAGTGTTCCGCAAGAGAACCATTGCAGTAAAGCGGTCCATGTGGTGGACAAATGTTAAGATGACGGTGCTGGTTGTGGTCATTCTACTTGGCGCTGCCTACTTTTTGGTTGGCTCTATGTGTGGGTTTGGTAAGTTTTATTTTAGTATTTATGGCGGTGCTAACTTTTGTAGCGATGGAATGCCTGAGGCGATAGATTTACGAAATAATGTATAGACTACACGATTTTTTGTCCTTTTCACAATTAATAGATCAAATATCAATTACCGCTACTTGGTAGCAGTTATAACTACAGCACCTAGGGTTGTACCGTACTGGCGCTTTACCGTAGTGTGCGGCGTCGAATTCCGCGTGGTGCGGGAAAATTCAAACGCGTAAATTGATACTCCAATATTCACACGCGTTAGAAAATGCCGCCTAAAGGATGGAGAAAATATCCAGACGGGTTCAAACTGGTCAACTCGGCCGGTACGCCTGTTAAGGAGAAAGAGGAGTACACATTAGACGTAAGTATCCGATATTCTGGCCGAGCTGGGCTCATACTCGTAGGACCTACTGCTCCCGAAAGCAACAATCTACAGACTCGCTACAGCGTCTCTTCCAGAAGGAACACAGGTCCCGGCTGATGGGCTTTTAGCTCTGCGGCGAAGCACCGCTGTGTTCATTAATTACTTGAGCTCTGAGGCAAACAAGGTCGCCCAGACGACTGCCCGAAAGACCATTCAGCCTAGTGATGTGTATAAAGCGTTGGAGAATGTTGATCTGGCACAGCTCGTGCCTGAAGTGCAGAAACAGCTCATGACACATATGGAAGCCCAAAAGGCGAAGCAGGAGCGCAAGGCTGCGGAAGCCGAAAACAAGCCGCAAGAGGAGGAGGAGATTGTGACCAGTGACGAGGAAGAGGAGTCGGGCGAGTCTGCGGAAAAGAGACTGAAGACGGATGGCGAAAAAGAGGCGAATGACAGCGATATGGATATCCAGTACGGCACGCCACCGGCCGATACGGAGACACAGTAGCCGTCTTTATTTATTTGCATTAACAGGAGCATTGGTATTGTAAATTTTGGATGCTAGTTTTTGTTCCTACAGTGCCATTAGCTTTTATTATCCTAATTGACTGCAGTTTTGTAGCTTGATGGTTTACAGAATTAATCAACAAGCCAGTAAATAGTACCGGGTATTGCCATGTCTATCTGTGTTTGCAATTGAAGTCAGCGATGGAGTCGCTGAGGAAATCGACCCCGTCCCCCCATTTAATTTTGCTGCTACCTTGGCTTCATATAGACATTGTCAACATTAGTACTTAAATTATTCCTCCACTTCTGGACTCTAATCAAGAATTATGGTATCTTACCGTATGCCATTTTTGAAAAAGAATTTCTTCTGCAAAAACGTAGCAGTAATCCTTTTTTGTCCATCAAGTAACATTTATCTCGAATCGATTCTCTATCACTTTGTTGGATGGCCAAATCAGGTTTACCAATTGAGGCAATCTCCGGCATTTCAGTACCAGTGTCCACATTTCTTTACCTCCGCCGCTGGCCCTTCGCCGCGTTGGAGCATCTGCGTAGCATTTCTATAAAACAATTATTGCCGCACCGAATCAGATGCGATGGACCTCTACCCTGTGGTACTTCAATACAACCCTGACATCAATTATTCGATCAAGCCATTGTAAGACAGTACAGTGTGCTGTGGTTGATAACCAAACGCATGTAAGTCATCAGTGTATGTACCAGGGTCCTTCCATTCCAGGTACCCCCGTTTGAAGGGGCTCGGCACCCTGGCACGCAAGATCATCGATCTCAGCCGTGCATCGCGTGGGCACGCAGAAAAGATTACCCGGTTGTCCCCTGTCTATATAAACGCGAAAAATTCACAACATTTTTTTTTCTTCAGTGCCAACTTCTTTTTTTGAATTCGGCACTCATCAGACTGTCGTCTGATATGTCTAACGGTCAGTTTTTCCTGCGTAAATCGAAGTAGGGGTTCCACGACCGGCCAGGTCTGTCCCACTGGCCACGGAGGGACGTAGCTCATCCCTCTACAATAACGTGCCCTTTGGTGCAGGGCCGACCTAAAGCACCAACCAATGAGTCCTTTGTAATGCGGGACTAGACCTAAGCATTACACCAGTGAATTTCTGCCGACCACTGAACTGATCGCCCAGTTCTCGAATGGATTCGCTAATGTAACTGTTGGCGCAGTTACGAGAGAGAACGCCAATATGGCAATGTCTGAAATATGACCAATGGAAGTCCTGAAATATGGCAACGTCTGAAATATGACCAATGGAAGTCCTGAGATATGGCAATGTCTGAAATATGACCACTAGGAACCGCACTTGAGAGGAATTGATCAACCTGGATATCGTGCACGACTGGTCCGCTGACCAGTCCAAAGAGAATTGAGCGGAACTCTCTATTTCACCCCAGGAAAAGCTGGCCCTTAGATATATCATACGACAAATTGAACTATTTTTTGTAACTGCGTCTCATCAGTACAGTAGTAGCGCTTACAAGCAGATTAAATAGCCAACTAGCAAACCTCATGGAATAGAACTGTCACTTTCAACTTCCTGCAGTGGGCCATTGCAATAATCAGCAGTTTATAGCTGAGCAGCTTGCAAATTGCATAGGTCCAGAGATGTAACGTATGTGTAGCCCTCGATGAAAGTTAGTGGACACTTTCCAAGCGATGCGGCGGTCACTGCTCCCATAAGAAGTAGTCCTTACACCACCTGCATTAACAACTACTAAGGCACATCGTATATAGAGGATACCGGTAATGCTAAACTTTTGTTTATAACACACTCGTGTCAACTATAGTGGGACATGGGAGGAGAAGACAGGACTAGTACGGCTAAGACCAACCAGCGTTGAGTAATTAATCTGAACTGCTATGTGCGAAGAGCATCAAAGCAAAATGTGGAGTTCAGCTACGTAATGAATAATGCATGCCGAGTGCTTCCGTATATCACGCATTGAATAGTATCTGATGATGTTGACGGCTGGCCGTTACGTCATTGTTAAGTTGATGCGTGCCGCCGGGACCTAATTACGTCGGGAGTTTCGGGGCGGAGGGTAACAGCCAATTGCATCATCGGGCCTATCAGCGAATTTACACTTTTAGGAGGGGCGAAACGAGGAGAGATTGTTCGCCAGGGTGGACCACTACGTAATACTGTTTCTTCTCCGCCTGCCAATCATCTTCACCAGCGACAATCACCAGACGCTTGGATTCGAGGCGCAACAGCAGTGGGACACTGCGAAACGAGCAAGGTAAGTAAAAGACTACGGCGCGGGCGGGCAGTTTAGTTTATTACAGTTGATGTTAAAAGAGAAAGGATCGAGGGAAGCAAAAAAAAGGGGGGCATTTATGGAGAAAGGGTATCTCTGATGTGTTTATTACGGAATGGGATAACGCAGCTGCAGTGTTAATGCTGTACAGAAGCGGAATATATAACGCACAGGTGTACTTCTGGCAAGGGATTATATATTTACCTTGCATCACTGACCCGTGCGAGAGGCGAAAACTATCGCGATCCCGTTTTCTTTATTTTTTGATATCTGTCCTCCTTTCAAAGGGAAAAAAATTTGCTTCCAGCTGGCAGAGAGCGTGAATGGCCTTCTCTCTATAATCTTTCTGTGCCTGTACTGTACACTACCGTCTAGAGCTGCCGCGTTTTTTCTGTCAATGCTGACGCGTAGCGCCTTAGATACTAACGATTTTGGACCTAATATTTTGATAATCGAACACAGATTTAGCGGGCTCTTTGGAAAATATGCCGGTATTTGAGGTGAGTTATTGACAACTGTTAACGCTATTACCAATTGGGCGCCCATAATCTTTCGCCCCAAAAGGCGTAAGAGACACACACCCATCAAAGAGGAATGCCCGACACAAACAGGCCTCAGGCTCTCTTGTGTTTCATCCTTGGGGTACTTAAGAGAGAGAAGGATAATGTCGCAGATTGCAAAGCTTAATAACATCTGCTATATATTCGTTCACTCTTCTTTCCTCCGCCCATCCCGTTCCTGGGTGCTCACTTTGGGTAGCGTGAAATATGGCGATTCGTGCTAACCTTAAAAAGAACTTGAAGAACTTCATCCGACATGGCAAACAGGCCGCATACTCGCCTGGTCAACAGACGCAGTTTGGAGAAGCCATAGCCCAACAGACCCCTTCGCCCCATGTGGACGAGAAGCATAGAAAAGAATACTACAACGACGCGGCGAAGCAGATCATCGCCGAGGAAAATGAGGAGCGATCCAAACTGCCCCAATACCCGGGGCTTACGCGGTTCCAACTGCTTAAGAAGCTGGGGGACGGTGCATTTTCCGTCGTGTACGAGGCATTGGACGTCCAGACTAACGAGCATGTCGCTGTGAAAGTGATTCGAAAACAGGATCTCAGTTCCTCACAGGTAAGTTTTTTCACTCCCTTCTCTCCACCCCTCCCCCCCTCCTTGAACCCCCTCTTTATTTGTGAACGAATGCCAACCGAATCGCTTTTAGAATGAACGACATCTTGGAAACAAGGCAAAGAAAGAACAACATACGATACAGGTGGGGAATTTTTTGTTTGCACTCGACCGGTGGACTAACGAAACGGTAGCGATCAAGCATCCTCAAAGAGGTTGCCATTATGAGACAGTTACGACACAAAAACATTGTCAACCTTATAGACTTTAGCGAGAGCCCCGACTACTACTTTATTGTTCTCGAGCTAATCCCTGGTGGCGAGCTTTTCCACCAGATTGTAGAACTAACCTATTTCTCCGAGGACCTCAGCCGACACGTTATTCTCCAGGTCGCCGAGGCAATTAGATATTTGCATGAAGAGGCTGGCGTCGTTCATCGCGACATTAAGCCGGAAAACCTCTTGTTTTACCCCATTGACTTTGTTCCGTCCAAAGTCAAGGTCGTGCGCAAAGGCGAAGACGCAGAGGCCAAGAAGGATGAAGGCGAGTTTATTCCAGGCCTGGGCGCCGGTGGAATTGGTCAGATCAAACTAGCCGACTTTGGCCTCTCAAAGGTCATTTGGGACGCCAAAACGATGACTCCGTGCGGAACAGTTGGCTATACCGCCCCAGAAATTGTCAAGGACGAACGATATTCCAAGAGCGTAGACATGTGGGCTCTTGGATGCGTTTTGTACACTGTTTTGTGCGGATTCCCACCGTTTTACGACGAGAGCATTGAGGTTTTGACCGAAAAAGTTGCCACTGGCCAATATACCTTCTTGAGCCCATGGTGGGACGAGATTTCCAAATCGGCTAAAGATCTCGTGAGCCATTTGCTCACCGTCGATCCAGAGCGACGATACACCATCACCGAATTCCTCAACCACCCGTGGATTACGCAGTCTAATGAGCCGACTGCGCCGTCCATTGACGCCCCACGGGCTTCAGAACGGGCTACGCGACAGAACAGACAACCGGTTGTACCACCAACTCCAGGGTCTGCTCCAGCGCCTCAGCAGTTTGTTCCACCGCTTCCTGCCACTGCGCAGCCGCCTCAGACGCAGCATATCCAGGCCCAGGCGCCTCAGCTCCAGGTGTTCTCGCCAGCGGCCGTTACCCTCAAGGAAGTGTTCGATGTCTCTAACGCCGTGCATAGAATGGAGGAGGAAAATGCGCGAACAGCGCGACGGCGGGGAGCGGTGTTCATGGACGGCACGGACACTCTTGTTGAAGCTAACGAGGACGACACGGCCGGTTCTAATGCCATGGAAGGGGTCCAGAGAAATTTTGAGCGTGTCTCCATGGGCAATACTTCACCTGCGGAGGCGCATCAGCGCAAGCCGCGAAATGGTGGAGGTATGTTTGAGCTGCATTTGGAGGGTGCAACTCTGCTGGAGCGACGCAAGAAAAACCAACAAACGCAACAGCAGCCGCAACAATTGGCCCAGTAAGTTATTATAGGATCTATTTATAAGTATAATATTTATCTTTCTTTGACCCCAAATGGTATTTATAGAAGTCGCAAGCAATGGCGAGCTATCGAGCTATTGAATGGGGATGACCTGCTGGAGAGGTGTAGGGTGCTTGTAGGGATATGGCGGTCTAACATCGCGGTGTTGATAGCTGAGCCGAATGAATTTCTGAAAGAATTGCAGAAGGGTGGCTTCGTTCACATGGGAAATACACCATTGAACGTGGAAAGCGTACTTGTCTCTTCCCTGGGGGATGAGATTGAAGAAACACCACGCCGCATGATTTGTTAGGACCACCGAGCTCACTCTATTCTGGTCACAAGTAGCCCGAGCGAGATCAAGCAGAGATTGCACCTTGCTCTCATCAGGCGGCAGTGGGTATGGGAATGTGGTTTCATCGAGGTAGAAGGATCCAGCGTTAAACGAGGAAGGGTATATTCGAGGGTGGAGATCTTCTTTATAGATGGGGCCAAAGTCCGTGACAAGCAATGCGGCAATTGGCTGGAAAGGATTTAGTGTTGTAGGCCGCTTCATCCCGGCGCAGAAAAGTAGGTTGGGTCTCTCAGGGGTACCGATGTCTGCGGAGTTGAACACTTTGATGCGCACTGGGCGGGGCAGCCATTTGTTGATGAGGGGGTAATTGCTGAACAAGAAGGATATGATTATGCTGTTGATGGTTTCAACGCCGAGAGGGAAGAATTGCTTCTGCTCTTTTTTCTCCGGCGGTGGCGGACGTATCAGCTTCAGCAGATCGATTAAAAACACCCATGCTGCCCCTTCTTTCATTTTATCGATTGTCTGTGTACTCCCCTGGAGGTATACTAGTGGAAATATATACGGCCAGAGGGGGATCCCCAAAACCACATGGTCAATGTTGAAACGTGTATCTTCGCCTCGTCAGTTTCGGCTAATGTATTGGTAGCTATCTACATACAGGCTCGCGTGCTGGACTGCGTTAAACAGAATAGATGATCGTTCTGAATATCATCAAAGTCGCTTCAATCTCAACAATCTATTTTTATAGAAACATGGCTTGAGCACACGGCGAAAAGAGTACTGTATTGATAACACCGTGAGGTACCTCGTATTGTACGGCAGCTCATGGCACATTATGTACGCTAATTGAATGCGGGCATCAAGCCACTCGTTATATTAAAACGCCTAATATGGGGCGACATGAGGCGTATGTACCCACCTGCACAAGACGTACAAGCTTCGGCTAGTCCTGATTCAACATCGGCGCTATCGCCTAAACAGGGTACCCAGTCAACCTTCATTTGGTAGGTACGGGCCTCCCGGCCAGAAGGAAGAGGAAGAGGCGTAGCCTACCGCTGAACAAACTGCGGCCCCTGCGGTGCGGCTTGGCGGGATTCTCCTGCCCTTCTGGGGAGTTCCATTGTGTGGCAACGGGGCCCGCGCAACGCCGAGGCAGCCCAATTCCGGGCCGGGAAAAAATTTCATACCGCGCGCACCCCCGAACAGTGCGATGGAAGAAGCTAGCCTCTCGATGAGGAAGAGTCGAATCCATGGGCATGGGAGATCATTTCAGGGGGGGAAAATTTTTTCTTCTCTACAGAAATAGGCCTACAAAGTTGAAAAGCTGCACAAGTTAGGGCCGGGTAAGCAAGGCTACGCACGCAAGTGCCCGGAGGGTTTGGGTCCCCGGAAATGTATATACGAGGCTTATAAGAGCAATACCCAATGAGTCTAATTGGTGTACATCTCATGGCCTTAAGGCAATATAAGACTTCATGGGATAATGCGGCATGGTCTAGGTACGTGTTGTAGAACAAGACAGATGTCTGAGACAATATGTGAATTGCACGTTGCGAAAAAAATTTCCGGCGATATTACTGGCTGATTCGATACACAGAGTGGCCACCCATTACAGACTACTCCCAGAGGTAGGAGCACTAAAACCGCCGAATATTCTAATCGCAACCAAAAGGCATAGCAGAGCAACCCTCAGTTAAACTCTTGACGCCGTAGGTTTGATTAGGCTGCTAATATTGCCATTGCGATGGAAGGCTGAGCTGAGCAAAAGCAACGGTTGTCGGAAGCGAGGAAAATTTTTTTTCATTTGCCCATAGTGCGCGCGCAAGCCCCCTGGATGATCGCCGCCAGAGTTGCCGCAATGGAAAAAAAATTTATCGGGCGCCGCTGATATCTCGGCGGAAGGTTTAAAATTTTTTTCTGTCTCTAACCGAATATAAATACTCGAGATTTGGCACCTACCTGCTTTTCTCTTTTACATCCACACATCTCTGTTGGTTTATTTTTCCTGTGGAAAGAAAAATTTTTGGGTTGTTGCCTGCCCCTATTTATTTTATTATAGACTTTTTATTCTTTCTTTCTTACACTTCTAACCCTTCCCTCTTATATTAACCAAAAAAAAAAGGCAAACAATGTCTGCCCAGAAGGAAGCCCAGCAGTCCATCCAGGTTCTGGACGAACTCTTTGCGAAGCTCGTTATTGCTTCGGCTGAGGAGCGATCTGAGGTTGCTCAGAACGTTGCCAAGTTCATCAACGGCCCTATCGAGGAGCACGATGTGCCAACCAAGTTCTTTGCTGAGCTCACTGCCGCTCTCAACAACAAGAAGGACCAGACTGCCCGTCTGAACGCCTGCGAGGCTGTTGCCGCCATTGCTGCGCACAACCCAATTGCCCCAGCCGTTGAGCCACTCCTTGTTGCCGTTTCTGGCGCTGTCCTCGAGAAGGCTGGCGACAAGAACACTGAGATCAAGGCCGCCGCCACCGAGGCCATCAAGGTTCTTGCCCAGAACGTGACCCCACGAGCCATCAAGTCGTTCCTGCCATACTTGACCAACTCTGTTGCCAACTCTAACAAGTGGACCGAGAAGGTTGCCGCTCTCGAGGCCATTGCCCTTGTCGTTGACGCTGCCCACGACCAGGTTGCCCTGCGAATGCCGGAGCTCATTCCAGTCCTCTCTGAGGCCATGTGGGACACCAAGCCAGAGGTCAAGAAGCAGGCCACTGCCACCATGTCCAAGGCCACCGACACTGTCGAGAACAAGGATATTGAGAAGTTCATTCCACAGCTCATTGCCTGTATCGCTGACCCATCGCAGGTCCCAGAGACTGTTGAGAAGCTTGGTGCCACCACCTTTGTGTCTGAGGTTACCATGGCCACTCTGTCCATTATGGTCCCAGTCCTGTACCGAGGTCTTAACGAGCGAGACACCACCAAGAAGCGAAAGGCTGCTGTCATTATCGACAACATGTGCAAGCTTGTCGACGACCCACAGGTCATTGCTCCATTCATGGACAAGCTCTTCCCACCACTCAAGCACAACTACACCAACATTGCTGACCCAGAGGCCCGAAACGTTACTCTGCGAGCCATCAACACGTTGAAGCGAGTTGGTAACATTGGCGACGACGACAAGATTCCAGAGGTTTCCACCGCCGGTGACATTTCTGTCAACCTGACCATCCTCAAGGACTTGCTCAAGCAGTACAAGGTTGACGCCCGATTCAACGACGTTGTCAACTACTGTGCCGCCATTGCCGGTGACTTGATTGACGAGCGAAAGACTGAGGAGATTGAGTGGGTTGAGTCCATTCGACCATTCCTTGTCGTCATTCTCCACGACAAGGAGGCCCGAGACGTTATTGAGCAGCTCCGAAAGACCTCTGTTGCCAACATCCCAGCCAACCCTAACTTCGAGGAGGAGGATGATGATGGTGAGGATCTCTGCAACTGTGAGTTCTCTCTTGCTTACGGTGCCAAGATTCTGCTTAACAACACTCAGCTGCGACTGAAGCGAGCCCGACGATATGGTCTCTGTGGTCCAAATGGTGCCGGTAAGTCTACCCTCATGCGAGCCATTGCTGAGGGCCAGGTCAACGGTTTCCCAACCCAGGATGAGTGCAAGACTGTCTACGTTGAGCACGACATTGACGGTACCCACGCTGACACCAACGTTGTTGAGTACGTTATCGCCACTGCCGGTGAGTCTGTTGGCACTGAGGAGGAGGTCCGAAAGGCCCTCATGGACTTTGCCTTCACTGAGGAGATGACCCGAAACCCAATCACCTCCCTCTCTGGTGGTTGGAAGATGAAGTTGGCTCTTGCCACTGCTGTGCTCCGAAAGGCTGACATTCTGTTGCTTGATGAGCCGACTAACCATTTGGATGTTGTCAACGTCGAGTGGCTCGTCAACTACCTCCAGACCTGTGGCATCACCTCCATCATCGTCTCCCACGACTCCGGCTTCTTGGACAAGGTCTGCCAGTACATTATCCACTACGAGAACTTCAAGCTCCGAAAGTACAAGGGTAACCTGTCTGAGTTTGTCCGAAAGGTTCCAGCTGCCAAGTCCTACTACGAGCTCGGCGCCACCCAGGCCTCGTTCACCTTCCCAGAGCCAGGTTTCCTTGAGGGTGTCAAGACCAAGCAGAAGGCTATTGTCAAGGTCTCCAACATGACCTTCCAGTACCCAGGCACCACCAAGCCACAGCTTACCGGCATTAACTTCCAGTGCTCCCTTTCCTCGCGAATTGCCGTCATTGGTCCAAACGGTGCTGGTAAGTCCACTCTTATCAACGTGTTGACCGGTGAGCTCCTGCCAACCTCTGGTGACGTTTACGTGCACGAGAACTGCCGAATTGCCTACATCAAGCAGCACGCTTTTGCCCACATCGATAACCACCTTGACAAGACTCCATCCGAGTACATTCAGTGGCGATTCCAGACTGGTGAGGACCGAGAGACTATGGACCGAGCCAACCGAAAGGTCAACGAGAACGATGAGGAGAACATGAAGCGAATCTTCAAGGTTGAGGGTACTCAGCGACGAATCAAGTCCATTGAGGCTCGACGAAAGTTCAAGAACTCTTACGAGTACGAGTGTTCCTTCTACTTGGGTGAGAACGTTGGCATGAAGAACGAGCGATGGATTCCAATGGGCTCTGTTGACAACGCCTGGATCCCACGAAACGAACTTGTTGACTCTCACGCCAAGATGGTCGCCGAGGTTGACTTGAAGGCTGCCACTGAGGCTGGTGACTTCCGACCATTGGTCCGAAAGGAGATTGAGACCCACTGCGAGATGCTGGGTCTTGACGCCGAGTTGGTTTCCCACTCTCGAATCCGAGGTCTTTCTGGTGGCCAGAAGGTCAAGCTTGTCCTTGCTGCCTGCACTTGGCAGAAGCCTCACTTGATTGTCCTTGATGAGCCTACCAACTATTTGGATCGAGACTCTTTGGGTGCTCTTTCTGCTGCCCTTAAGGGCTTCGGTGGTGGTGTTGTTCTCATTACCCACTCTGCCGAGTTCACCAAGGACTTGACCGAGGAGGTCTGGGCTGTCAACAACGGTACCATGACTCCATCTGGCCACAACTGGGTGTCTGGCCAGGGCTCTGGTCCACGACTTGAGGCCAAGGAGGACGAGGAAGACAAGTTCGATGCATTCGGCAACAAGATTGAGGCCAAGAAGAAGAAGCGAGAGCTTTCTGCCGCTGAGAAGCGAAAGAAGAAGAAGGAGCGAATGAAGAAGAAGAAGGAGCTCGGTGACGCTTACATCTCTTCTGACGATGAGCTTTAAATGATTGTATAATTTGTTTAATGGGTTATTATAGATCTGGCTTTTAAAAATACATTATTATAATTTGTGCCTACTTTTCTTATATTTCAAAACCAACAGCTTGGAGACTTGAACGGTTAGTACCTCATAAGATTGCCTTGGTATCCAGCAAAGTAGAGTAGTTGTAGTTGATGTGCCGACAAAGTGTTCGAAGATAAAATATGCCTACAATTCTTTATCGCTGACATTGATACACCAACCCGTAAAGCTGAGTACCTTTGTATCGGTAGCAATAGCGTGGATTAAGCCTAGGCTATTAGCTACTGTAATATGAGCATATTATTTTTCTGTTCTTGTGTCGTAACATCGGACTTAAGAATTTGTTTGACATGCAATGGGGTACACGCAATTGGGCTTACTAAGGAGCGATCCCACAACCGTAAGGGTCCCTTTGTGAATGTTAGGCAAGGCTACTCCACGGTCGCCATAGTCCCTTAATTGGATTCTTATTTAGCTCTCAGGGCTCCTTCGATTCAACCCATCGTATCTTCTTTTACCACAATCTCTCATTGTCCATGTCGCAAACCGTAATCCGTATCGCAGGTGAGAGAACATCAGTCCAAAGCTTGAAAGCTTCCAAGGAGGCCATCCCAGAGCCTACAAAACATGAAGTTTTGATCAAGGTTCATAGCGTATCCTTGAATTATCGGGATATTGCCATTGCCACGTCGCAGTACCCGTTTCCAGTGAAGGACAATGTTGTTCCATGTTCTGATGCAGCCGGCGTTATCGTCAAGCTTGGTGAAGCCGTCACCGATTTCGAAGTGGGTGATCGTGTTGTGGGGACTTTCGATCCTACCAACCTCTTTGGCCCACAATTAGGCTGGCAGAATGGCTTGGGAGGGCCCGTCGATGGCGTTCTTCGTGAATATTTTGTTCTTCCATCCTCAGCCACTGTCAAGGTGCCTAAAGAATCCCCTCAATGCTTTTCTGAATGGTCGACGTTGGTCTGTACTGGTGTCACTGTCTGGAATGCCTTATATGGTTCTGTTCCCCTCAAACCAGGCCAGATTGTACTTTGTCAAGGTATGTGTTTCTCTCCTTCTTCTTTTGTGTACTAACCAACTACATAGGTACCGGAGGCGTTTCAATTACTGGTTTGATTCTTGCCAAAGCTGCCGGCGCGGTTACCATTGTGACCTCATCTAGCGATGAGAAGCTTGAATTGGTGAAGTCCAAGTTTGGCGCTGATTATGGTATTAACTATAAATCGCATCCGCAATGGTCCAAGGAGGTCTTGCGTTTGACAAATGGAGAAGGTGTAGACTTTGTCCTAGAGAACGGTGGCTCTGGAACTATTGCAGAAAGCATAAATTCCATCAAAATGGGTGGGAATGTTTCTGTGATTGGCTTCCTTTCTCGGGCTGAACAATCCGACATGCCAGATGTTGCAGGCATGGCACTTAGCAAGGGCGCAACTGTTCGTGGGATTACTATTGGCTCGACACAGTTCCTCCAGGATCTTGTTCGATTCGTCGCTCGGAAAGGTCTGCGCTTGCCTGTTGAGAAGGAATTCTCTTTCACTGAAGAGGACGTTGTGAAGGCCTACCAATATCTTACTTCAGGATCACACATTGGCAAGGTGTGTATCAAGTTGGCTGAATAATGTGATTACGCGTACGTAGAGCAATACTGTGAGAAGTAGATCTTGATATTTGTTGCAGTATATAACTTCCTGGTGGTTACAGTCAAAGTATGCCGTTGGGTGAATTTGTTACAGCGTAACTAATTATCTCCGTACAGATCGATCCACAAGAACTACACCGATAGATTCTATTGAACTTCCTAGCACAGGCTATATTGCCGTCAGATTTTGTTTTTCATATGTTGAAATGTTTTGACTTGGCCAGGTGGGCCCTGTCCGCACTTGCATGGCATGAAGATGTGCATTGCCAATCTGGCCCACTCGCATGGGTACCAGTAGACCACTTCGAATGAACCTACACTTGAATAATCAACCCCTGTGTACCTACAGTATTACGCAGAATATATACAGATAGAAAAAGGAAGCGTATGAAAAGTTTGACAGAAAAAGGGCCCCCATAAAAATGTACCCTTTACCCCCTGGCGCATCTGGCATGAAAAAAATTTTCTCCCACCTCAATTGTACACTCAAAATACAAGGTCTATATTTAGCCAGTTGAAATCAATTTTAATTGCAGTTACACTGTGCTGCGAGTGATTGAAAAAATCACATGCTATAACAAGACCACATAATGTAGTACCGTCGGCCAACCACACAAACGGAATCTTTGAGCAAGTATGCGCCGTGTCATACACTGGCGCCAGCAAATCAAGTCTCGCCTAGATTCAATAGCCTCATTTTTGTGGCAGGCCCGGCTTTTGAGGGAGCACGGCTGAATCTCGCAGGATGCTACAGTAGGACGGATTCGGATCGACACATGGATCCGATATGCAGCGCAGTGTTGCTCAAGGCTGTACAAGGTAATGTTAAGCGTTGGCAGTCCATTCCGACCCATAGGGGACCCCTCCCTCATTCAGTCCAATATGGTGGGCTGGGATCAATGGGCCAAGAAACTTCCAGAGACCTGTGTCCGATCGGGCTCTAGATCTTTGATGCTCAAAAGCGGCGTATTCCACACATGAGAGCCCGCATTAGACTACAGATGGCCCATGCAGGACTACCAATTGGCAGTATGAGCCCCCTCTCAGCAACGTACAGTAAGGGGATCCCACTTTTCCTTTAGTGCCTGCACTGGATCTTCGTGATTTGGGGCAACTACGTATTAGACGTAGATTTTTTTAGAATTTGTGTCGCCGATCTACCTTTAAGAGAATGGCTACCGTAGCTGCTTTTGAGGTGTTGGAGCTCGTAGCTCCGTATTTGCAGGCCGCGGAACTGGCGGCTCTTCGGCTAGTGTCGCGAGAGGCCGAAAAATCTGGCGCCAAACAGCTCTGGCGCTGGGTGTGTGTATATTCAGATAGCCAGCGGCCCCTAGGGAGGCACCGGATAGTGTTCCCGGGCAGAACAGTTGAAGACCTCCGGCCAGGGCTCGTGATACCATATTCGGCGTTCGTCACCGTAGATGAGAGCTTAGTGGGCCTGCTGGAGCGAATGGAAGTTTGCTGCACCCGTAGTGAAGGGATTTCCGTCCTGAAGATAGTCAAACGCGCCGGTGCTAAGCTCCAAGAGCTTGCCATTGACAACATTGAACCATGGCGAACTCTCGATCTCTCAGGGATTAGCACTCCAAATCTGTCGTCAATTGTCAATGTTGCCGACAGCAGACCGCATCATGAGGAAAATGAATGGTTGGAGGACCGCATACCGCGGCTTAAGAAGCTGACGATTTACGTGGCCCCAGAAGAGCGGGCCTTGGAGTACATTGACCATCTGCCGCGCTCGATAGAGGAGCTGGAAATGTCCATAGGAGTCTACAGTCCCAAGAAACTCAGCCAGATGAACCGTATTAGTAAGTCGCAGGGTGGGCAGTACCTCGATATGCGCCGGATTCGTCACGCGCTACACCGGCTGGATGCCCTGAGGAAGCTCAAATTCAATGTTGACCTCGTCTACGTAGGCAACAAGCAGATAGACTGGGTACCACCCAAGGTGACCCATCTGCTTGCGAGCGATATTACGCTGACGCTGCTGCCGAGGACGACACTAGCTCGACTGAGAGTGCTCCAGATCGAGCAATGCCTTACGCGATGGCCATTTTACCTGAATAATTTGTACACACCCGAGCTGGAACACCTGTCTGTTCGCAATGTGATTCCACTTCCAGATCCGGAGAGGTTCAATGAACAGGAGTCAGCAGATACTCTCGGGCTCCTATGTGAGTACGTTGCGCGGTGTCCGTCGGTGGAAGAACTCCATGTGAGCGGATTTAGCTACGACCAAGTGGCCAGTATGATGCTATTTGTCAAGGATACACTACGGGTACTGGTTGCCGTGGATATACCGCGAGAGCAGGAGGAAGAGGAGGATTACGAGTTGGAGACTGGGGAACCGTTGGAAGATCTGGTGATTCAGTGCACGGACCTCCAGTTTGTGTTAATTGGCGTGGACCAAAACAAGTCCTTCCGCTCGGTGAGCGACCTGTTCATGCAGTGGTGTCCGGGGCTTAAGCATATATATCTCAACACAGAAGGGAATGACCATGTGGACTCTGGCGAGTCGTGGGTAACTCCCGTATCTGACCGATACATGGACTATGCGTTGGTACGATGCGACACGGGGACAGTTTTTACAGCCATCTGTGGCTGTGTGTATAGAATAGACCTGAATAATGTAGTTTACTAACTAATCTCTACCATTTAAGATATTGGTACATGGATCCGGGGCGACATGGACACTTTCTGGTAGCAAGTACGGCTGTTACAAATCTCCCAATGGCGTAACAAACCGTGCTTACAGCCACGCACAACGGCCTTACCTCCGCCGCAGGCCCTTCGCCGCGCTTCGGTGACAACGGCCAGTAAATGCCACAACTCCCGTCTGTATCCCATTGGTATTTTTCACCTGCAGTTTGCTGACACGTATTATGTAGATAGTCTCTGTAGACATTATAATTTTTGGTATCTTTAGTCGGTCCGGCTATCTGCTCCGAAGTTCGTTTGGACCCACTGACCGACCGCAGATTATACCGAATAGAGAGAATAAATGCAGAGATTTATACATCGAGCACATCAATATTTTCTAAAAGCGTTCTGCGAGGGTCTGTGACCTCCACACCATATTACGATCAATGACGATACCAAGAGCCATCAACCAAAACTACAGTACCTAAGTACGTAGTCTCTTTTATAAAACATGAACGAGTATGAAACAGCTAATGAAAAATATTACTGAAATATTGACAGCGAGTGGGGATTGTATTCTGCCAATCGCCGCCATTCAATTTATAACTCCTCTACAGTACCAGCTCAAATCGTACGTCTCAACACACCACTCTACGCCTCAACGTAAACGCCTCAACATCTCAAGCCGCAGTGTAGATGGCTACGGCCTGCCGAGTCGGGTGTTTAAGGACGGAGCGGGCCAGGCCGTTTTTAATTTTTTAGGCGCGGGTTGACTGGCTGAGCCACGCTCGAGTCGCCGGTTCGATTCCCCGGGCTCTCTCGGCCGAAACAGAGGAACATCTCGGGTTACTCTGCTCCACAATGGCCCTATGCTGTTCACCACTCCGATGCCCTTGGATATGCAATATTAATACCCGCCGTGCCTGTGAGGCACTTTGCGCTCCTACTTCTCCTCTCCACATTTAAAATTTTCGCATAGCACAGGGGCTACGGGATGGACCAAGTGTACGAAACCCTCGCGAGGAGGGCAGAGGCGAAGTACGATCCCCAGGGTCGCATCATCATCGCCATTGTGGGCGTCCCGGGCTCGGGGAAAAGCACGGTAGCCGCCCGCGTGGCAGAGAAACTCAACAGTCGCATAGAGCCTAGCTCCAACGAGCATCCTGTAGCCGTAGCCGTGCCAATGGACGGATTTCATTACTCGCGCAAGCAGCTCGACCAGTTCCCAGACCCCAAAGAGGCCCATAAGCGGCGCGGGGCGCCGTGGACATTCGATGCAGGCGGCGTAGTTGAGCTGGTCAAACGGCTAAAGCTTGACAGCTCACAAGTCACCTGTGCCCCGACCTTTGATCACAGCATTAAGGATCCGGTGGCGGACGGGCTGGCCGTGTACCCGGAGACCAAAATTATCCTGCTCGAGGGGCTCTACTTGTTGCTTCGTGATAGGCCGTGGAGCGACATGCATGAATATCTCGACGACAAGTGGCTCATTACGGTGAGTCCGCAGAGGGCTCGGATGCGGGTTGCAAAGCGCCATGTCGCGGCCGGAATTGCCGCAAATTTGGCGCTGGGGCTCGACCGTGCCGATAAAAACGATGCGGTTAATGGCAAGCTGATATGCTCGCAGAGCGTTGAGCCCGATGTCACTGTGGAAAGTGTTGACGAAGTCGACGAACTCGATGAGGGCATTGCACAAATCAGCGAAGACGGTGAAATTGGCGAATACAACTGCAAGTTTTAGCTCGCTTTCCCCTCATTGAACCACTGGCTGCTTAAAAATCGTCGTCGCTGTCGAAAAAGGTGTCGTCGTGGTATCCTCTCAAGATAATGGAGGTAGTCCTGACAAAATCCCACTTGGTCCACAGCGGACCAGTCGGAGAGGCTGGGTGCCAGTAATTGACGCTTATCGACACGTCCCGCGGGTCTCCGCTGATCTCTACCTGGTGATACCACAGCGCAGGGATGTAGAGCATGTCTCCTTCCCGCAGAACCACCCGGTAGAGATTGCAGTGGGCCCGGAAGATGCCATTGTGGGTCTCTGGGTTTGATGGGTCGACCGTGGGGAACAGCACGCGAGGGCCTCCGTTTTTATGACCAGCATTTTTATTTATTAGCTCGAGCTGGGATTTGGAGATGTCGGCAGGCACTGTGATATCGGTGCCATCGACTGATATTTCAAACCCTCCGTCGCTCAGCCGTTTATATGTTGCATCGACGAGAAACTGCTCATCCAGGCCGTATGCATCACCGGGTGGGATCAAGTAGATTGTCTTCTCCCCGGCCGCCTGCAAGAATAGATTCTCATAATTATCTATCATGTTAGCTTCAATTCAGCGTATTCCCTTCTTGGGTCATTGACTTAGCAACGTACCATTGTGAAGTCGTGAGGTCGTACGGGAGTTGCCGATCCAAAGGTTGACTGCCTCAGGTTCCCCCAACACTTGCTCGGCCCAATCTATCTTAAGCGGGACCCGACCGCCTAGTGGCCCAAACTCCTTGGGCAGGTTTCCGTCTTGGCTCTGCATATACCTCACCACGTTATTCGTGGAGTCGTCTCTCTCCAAGAAGTCAAGTAGCTCGTTTACTGTCATCTTTTCTATATGCGGCTTAACAAACAAGGTATCATGAAAAGGCGAGTCAGCGTTCCCCAAAGGCGTCTCGGCTACGTTGCAGACCATCTCACCAACCGTTTCCCTTAGCTCTTGAGGTGTGACCTTTAGCGGGATCTTCGCCTTGATTTGAACTGGGAAGTTCTCCGCCATGATTCTGGCAAACTCGACTGCATCGGGCTGTTCGATCACCTCAATTTCGTCAGGGTAGCTGGCGTTCTGAATATCCATCTGCCTCAACAGAGCATACTCTATTTTCTTATCGTTCATCGTTTCTATAGGTACCGTATCGCTGTGTCCGTGAAAATTCCCACTCCGATCGCTGTACGCACACCGTAATCATTTTGGCACCAGAATTGACATTAAGCTTACTGCTCATCTACAATTAGTAGTCTATGGAAGCAGGGAACATTTTTATAAATAGTTAGCACCGATAATATATTAAATAGCTAGAGATCACCTCGAGACTTTCTTAGCGCCGTTGCAGCGTTGGACGAAACGATTACCGTGTACTCGTCGTCATTTTTAAATATAGGAACATTTGTGATTGTATTACCCTTGGGGCAGAATTCGGTCCCGTCCTTTGGACAAATCAGGTTCGCCTGTCGACCGGAGGAATCAACCTCGACATTAATACCATTAAGCGCGGTATTCAGTAGAGGCGGCGGGAAATCCTGCCAAATGATCAACAACTCGCACTTGTCGGTGCCATCAGGAGTGCAAGGAAGGGTACAATTAAACCTGTCTTCACAGTCAATAGAGGAGTAAGTTCCCTGGGCAATGGAGTCAGCCATGACGGCTGCTGCGCTAATCGCACCACACAACAAAGCAGCGTACTTCATGTTCGGCCAGTGTATTTTACTTCGGAGCAAGTGCCGATGGTTCGGTTTATATGTATTTATATTCCGT
This sequence comes from Blastobotrys illinoisensis, assembly GCA_030558835.1. Lineage (NCBI taxonomy): Eukaryota > Fungi > Ascomycota > Dipodascomycetes > Dipodascales > Trichomonascaceae > Blastobotrys > Blastobotrys illinoisensis. The sequence continues at coordinate 35,698 of JAKTQJ010000081.1, read as the reverse complement.
TGTATCCATCTGAGGGGACCCGGCACTATCTGCCGACTGTCCCCAATGCATGGTAACAATGGGTGACAGGTATGATAGGGAGGCGGGTCTCTTATTGTCTTTTCAGGTTCCCCATGATGGTGGAAAGGTCCCGGAACCTTTACAGGCTGGTCGACGCTTTAATTAACTGAGAACATTTCTCAAAGTATATAATAGCTGAAAGCTCTTGACAAAAAATGTTCAAACTTGTTTGTATACGGTACAAAGGTGTAGTTGATGAAAAGTGACAGTTTGGTGGTGGAACCGGAGTTTGAAGGATCGACGCTATCAATGTGGAAGCGTTTTCCGATCTTTTGCATTCCACAAACAAATGGCGGAGTACGTAAGTGCACTGCCATATTTGCGGTGTGCCTACTGCCACATAAAGACAGCCTTCATTTCCAATCGGTTTACATGCTTGACCCCTTCTGTTCATCCTCCGAATCTGTAGCCTGAAATGCAACCATGACAACTGTGGTATACAGTACATGTAGTTGAAAATAGAATAAAGTCATGTACTGCCGGTATAATGATACGATACTCATATCTTTTCCTTAATTCAATTACCCCATAGTCTTTATGTGTCGCTACAAGTTAACAGTCGTTACCATGCAGCAGGATTAACTACGGTATGGTACTGTACATTACCGGTACTGCTCCGATATTGTATTCATGCATCCAGCTGAATGATTACTCGCGAATAAAGAATTAGAGCATAAAGGCACTCTAGGGGTGAAAATTGCAATAGTGTACTGTACCTTTTTTGCAACTCCCACAATTAAATATACCGAGTAATTAACTCTGTTGGCATTAACAATTGCTTGTCTAAATGCATGGCTAATTAATCATTTCTAGAACGCCTATACTTCACAAGTTAAAATGTCATCAGTGCGGCCAAAGTACATTTTTTTCCTACAGAAATCAAGTACAATAGCTCTTCCCCATGAGATCTTTTACATTGTTGCAAACTTAGGTTGGCATCAAAAGGCCTATGCTCTCTATGCCATGTAAAGTTTTGGAAAGGACTAGCAATCACCCGGCTTCAACAGATGTGGGTGAATCTACAGAGTGTGATGGATGACTTCTTGGTAACTAATTACCAGAAGTTGAGGTATATTGGTCGGCATGTTCAAAAGCTTTTCACGAATTATACGACAGAGCTCCACATCCGATTTTATGAAAGTCACCTTCGTCACGTAGAGGCATCAGGAGATGATGGAAATGCATTTGAGCTATTGGCAACGATACTTCAGCATGAGAAAAGCGTAAAGCCGAGCTGTGTTCTTGGCCGCCATGATAGAAGGCGTAGGGTCCTGCAGAAGCTGTTGGACAAATGGAAGCCATCGGTTGAGTGTTCTCTATTGGATTTGATATTAATGCACCGCTGATATCTGGATGCGTCAATATCGCAAACATGAATATTAGAGAGTTACACATATCTCACAATGTCAACCCAATACATGAAACGGAACCACCCATTGCAGAAAGAGGTAATATTCCAACTCAATGGGAACACCTGTCTATTGTACCAACTTGACAACATTGGCATTACAATATCCCGGGAAATATTTCAGGTCAGAGTGGATTCCGGATAATGGAAAGGCACTTCACATTTGCGACTTAGCGGATGTGCTACCGTAACATGGATACCGAAGCTTATTTCATGGGTAAGTGGTAGCCAAGTTTCTCATAGCATGCCTAAGATGAAAAAAAATGGAGCTACGTTCCAATTATGGAAAAATTCCCCGGGATTTCCTTTCAATGACTTGAGCGATACCAAATGCTAGAGATAATAAGACATCTTGTGCCGTCGATAATTCCAAAGCCAGGAGGTTCACGGGAGAGCAGCACAGTAGGATGCGAATTACACATTTGCCTTAACGTTAAAATTTTAGATGGGAACAATAACAACCGCATATTGCTCAAATTTGTAAAACACATTAAACACAGTCCACTGCTCATCAATTGTTAGCTACTGTGCTAGCTATGGTAGCTAGCTAGCTAGCTAGCCAGCCAGCTGGATGTATTACGCGTTTCATTATACCTGCCGCAGTAAACTCGGGTAATATAACAAATTTGCTGTTGGGACTTTCATGTGTCATATGCGCGTCATCGCGCAGAAAGAGCTCCAGCCGGCATAAGCGAACCATCGACCTCAACATCACCTTCCGCATGGACCCGGGATGATACTGGCGGTCTTTCTGAGCTTCTTGTGGCTCGCCAACGCGGCCACTATACCAGAATACGTGACCAAATACGCTCCAGTAGTGCGCCTGTACTCGGAAGAGCGCTATTTGCCCTACGGCATTGACGACTATATAAAGCACTTTCATGTCGTCGACGAGGACTACAACGCGCTATCGGGCCCGCTCCGGATAGAGGACTTGGAGCGGTTCAACTCCTCGATCGGCTCCGACGACCTCTTCCTCGAGTCTCTGGACGACTTTGACTCGAACCCGGACTGGATTACCGGGGCCAAGTACTGGCCCGACGTAGAGACCGGCCGGTACGCTAACGCACCGGCCGTTTGCATAGTCGTAGACCGCGGCGAAGGGCAGGTTGATGCGTTTTGGTTCTATTTCTACTCGTTTAACCTGGGGCCCTTCGTCATGGGCGGAGGGCCGTATGGGAACCACGTCGGAGACTGGGAGCACTCGCTCGTGCGGTTCCGCGATGGAAAGCCCGAGATTGTGTGGATGTCGGCGCATGGAGGTGGTTCTGCGTACCGGTTTGGGGCGATGGAGACGCTGCAAAGCGATTCCAACCGGCCTATAATCTTTTCGGCACGAGGTACGCATGCAAACTACGCTTCCGTGGGTCAGCATTCCCACGATCTGCCGTTTTATATGCTCTCTGATTTTACGGACCGCGGGGCACTGTGGGACCCGGCCAAAAACTTTGTCGGGTACACATTTGACGGGAGCACTGTAGAGTTTGCCAATGGCACAGAGCCGGGGAGAGAAGAGCGATGGGGCAAGTGGCTAGACTTTATGGGCCATTGGGGCGACCAGAAGCTTAGCCCGTTGGATCCGCGGCAAAAGTTCCATCCTTTTGAATGGAGGTACATTGACGGCCCATTGGGGCCCCTGGCGAAGAATCTTATAAGAGATGCGCCGTGCCAGCGGGCCAAGTGGTGGAACTTTTTGAAGTCGTGCCGAGTGCGGCATAAGGTGCAAATGGGCGAGGGAATTGACGCCGAGGGGGGTGGATGTGCGCTAGCGTTTGACAACGTCAGGCCGATTATTTTGCAGTATATTTTGAGGCTAATTACTTGGAAAGGTGCGGGGTGTTTTTTGGTTGACCGTATCTGGGGCTAGACGTTCGTATTCCAGTCACCTCCGGATCTGAGGCTAGACGTTTTTATTGCGACAACCTTTCTCGAAAGGTACTGTTTTCTTTTTTTTGTAAATAATAGATGTTAAAGAGTAGAACTGTGTATACCGGTACGAGCTCATCAGCTCATGGCATGTCAATAAGCGACGAAATGCTAGCGCAGCATAGAGTAACATTGGTTACGCTGTTGGGAGGTTTGTTACGCCGTTACAAACGTCTGCGGTATGTCGGCAGTGTAACAAGCTCAGAAATGTAGGATTAACTTAGGCAATGTCGCTGAAACTCCAGTAAAAATGCTATATCACATTAGCTGGTAGAATATTACCGAGAAACAAGAGTAGCTTTTTATTCGTATTTGATTGAGCTAATTCCATGAGCCGCATAGCGCCGCATAGCGCCGCATTGCCCAAGTTAGGCCGGGTGGAGGAGTCACATTACCAAAACCCTACGGGCACAACTAGCAGGACAACCATAACTGTGGAAGCGATGGATGATAAGAAATAAATAACTGCAAGAGTGTTAAGAGCAGATATGTAATAATAACGGTCCCTCCAAGCAGGAGCCCCGACGTTTCAATAATCCGACGCATAGCCGGCCCCGATATGTACGTTGGCTGGAGTGTCTGAGATTTGCAAAACCTTGCAGACTTTACAATTCGGGTCTCTATTTTTTTATAAAACCAGCCATCCGCTGTGCTTTCTAGCCTGCATCAGAACAGGGGGGACTGCCTCACACCAGTAGCGTAAAGATCAATGTCGGATACGATAATTTCTCCGCCCTTGGAGTTCAGTCCCGGGGTGCTCTCAACGGCCCGGTCCGTTTTAAGGGCCCAGGCCGCGGCACTGACGTACCTTGCTGATCTCTACGAGCAGAGCGAGGAGGCTCAAAACGAGTTCTTCGGAGCCCTCCAAATCCTGCAAAACTGCGCTCAGGCCAACGGCAAGGTCGTCATCACCGGCATGGGCAAGTCTTACAAAATCGCGACTAAGCTCTCTGCCACGATGAACTCCTTGCACGTGATGAGCGCTGTACTCCACCCGTCCGATGCCTTGCACGGCGATCTTGGGATGGTCAGGGCCCACGACGTGATTCTCACCATTACGTCCTCGGGGCGGACCCAGGAACTCATTGCCCTTTTGGGGCACTTGCCCCAAGGCGTCAAGCACATATGCCTGACATGCTGCCCGGCTTCGCCGTTGGCGTGTTCGGCTGACGCGGTACTATCGGCCCACCTACCTTCGGAGATGACTGAAAAGTACGTTTACGGGATTGACGCCCCGACGGTGTCTACTACGGCGTGTTTGGCGGTCGGGGACGCTCTGTGCATTACTTTGGCCGAAATGCTGGAGACAGATTTCAAGCAGCGAAAGCTGAAATTTGCCTTAAGTCACCCCGGGGGCTCAATTGGCGAGTCTCTGAGCTCGGAAATGTGATCTCACTAATCACCCGGTTGCTCCATTATTTTTGGGGCCGTTAGCAGTGAACTTTAAATATTGTTTACCCTTCCGGAGGATGACAACACTGTTTACCTCATTACTCTTCGCTGCTTAAAAGTGCTTGGCAATTGCTCAATTCTTTTGCAAGTTGCTTAGGATTTGGTTGGTATGGACAATGCTGCGCTATCAACAAACCGGCTACAGCGCTACCGAGCCGCTTACATGATCGTGCTCAACACCGCATGGAGTGAGTACCAGTACGAAACAAGCGCCGAAGCGCTGAGGTTCAAAAGTCGCATATCACTGCTCTTCAGGTGCCTCCTAGAAGCCACCCAGGTCAGGGCATCGAATTCGACACTCCGGCTCATCGTCCCGCTCCACTGCCGCGCTATCTACAGTATTTCCACCTTCTGTAAATCTGCAATGACAGAATACTATGTTGCCCTGCTTAACCAGCAATTTGATAACTTGTACACTGAGCTCTCTCGACTAATCCTCTCTTACCGCAATGGCTCAATCGCCCTCGCCAAAGCACTCGGGTCTGCAGTGGCCCGGGTAGATAAGAATATTGGCCATGATTTTGACATTTGGGGCTACAAGCGATGCGACTTCCGCGAGAGACCTCGCTTGATAATGGCCTGGGTGGACCTCATCGCTTCGCTCATCGACGTCCCGACTCTCAAAGAACTCGGCCTCAAAGATCTCGTCGGCTTGTACAAAGCTTACACGGCCATAGTCCGTCCCTGCTTTGTCTGTGGCGTAGGATCCTCGACTGCTCTTTTACGGGCCTATGACCGACAGGCGGCCATTCTCTGGGCCGCATACTACCGCCGTGAGCCCTGGGTACCCCGGGTTGAGTATGACTATGCCATGGTCAAACACACGAAAAACCGTTCATTTTACAACCTTGTATCAGAGGGTGGCTTTGGCCCCCCTCATAGAGAGGTGGATCTGCTCAATGAGGACCGGATAAGCCTTGGAAGCGTCTGCTGCCCGGAGTCTCAGCGGTTGAAACTACGAAGGGTGGTAGATGTGGACTTGATGTACGATGAACTCATGATGATACCAGGAATTAGCCCGTATGAGCTAGATCTCTGTAGAGTGACGGCGCAAGCTATTGGTCCTGACCATGAAGACACAACCCTACGAGTGGCTGTTTACTGTACGCCGTCTCCCGGCGATAGTGACACGTACAATGACCTCATGTTCATAGCGAGGGAGTGGTGCCATTTCGATGTCATTGGCAGGGTGCTCGATAGTGACTCCCCACTTGATAAGGCCTGGGTGAAAGGCACGATTAGGTCGATTGTTGAAACTATAAACGCCACTCAGGAGGGCCTCTATTCCTTTGAGCCTTTTTCATTTAACCCATGCTTCCCATCTGCTGGTCCACTAGACAGTATTCTGGATTTAGTCGAGCGTGGGAAGGCAGTGGCGGCAGTAAAGCGTCTTTACCTCTACATTCTAGCTGGCTGCTTTCTGTCTTCTTATGACTCCGCGGAGAGGACCCTGGAGAGTATGACCCACGACCAATTACTCACGGTCGTATCGATGATCCATTCGAGAGCCATCCCGTTTTGTGGCCGGGAAAAGTTTACAATCGCCTTGTTCCTTTACAGGGCAGTGAGGCACCGGCGATTTAGGGTCCCTCACGTGGCAGGTGCGCGTGAAAATACAATGATGTTGCTGTTGGAGGCTGCCCGCGGTCTAGACATGTACAGTATCAGCGTTCTTTTTATTGTCCACCCTGACATTTTCCGTCGGTTGTATAACCCGACCTCTATTTCCCCTTCTGCAATCGCTGCTACCTATCTTTTAATCGACAGAGGGCTCAAATTCCGCCCCTATTTCGTCCATTATCTCAATCGAGCTGCGTTTGGATTATTCGGATGCACAGAAAATGTCGATTTTGTAGGGCACATGCGCTATAAGTTCCTCCTCGCCATTGAAGCCTGGCCCAAGGGAAAAGCTGACGAGAGCCAAATTCGGTCTATTGCTCTCACCGTATTGCGACGCACGGTTACAAGCGATTCATGGTTATGCCCATTGGATCCCCACGCCATTGCCGTCTTTTTAGGCTTCTGTAATAGAGTTGGTTCGCCGCTAGTTGCGAGGTTTTTGGAATCGCCCGTCGGACAGCAAGGACTGGCCAAATTGACTCTTTGGACAATTGACCGTATAACGTCTCATCCTCGGAACCAGGGCGTGGAAATGATGATTGATTTGATCATCTACCTCTGCCTGGTATCTCGCGAGGCTTGTACAGCTGCCCGGAGCTATATCAATATGTTCAATGATATAGCGAAGTGTACCACTCCGGGGATGTTTTCATGGTCGCCCAGACTTGGAGCTCTTATTATAGTATTACTTGGCCCAGAGGACGACGAATTGAGGCATTGCCTGCTCACACTAGTCTCCAATTGCGTGACGCTATGTAATACCTCTCAGGGTAGGTTTTCCATGACGGCTGCACAAGGCTGTATATTCCTAGCGTTGTTCGTTTTGGTATGTGGACAAAAAGCTCTTCCTCAGTTTAATGACACATTGAAGAGGGCTTTTGCAGATATTTTCTTCAGGGCCCCTAATGCATTCAGTTTTGGGCGCCTGGAACAATCAATGATTTCATTTGTTCAACAATCTATTGCCAGTCTTCCAGTTGACGCGAGCCTCAGACAGTTAATTCTCCGACGGGCACGGGCCAGCTTCGCCGAAAACTGTGACAGGCTTTCTCTACAATTACCTCGCAACCTGCCTCAACGCCTGGAGTCCATTATACCAATCTACGTTTCTGATTGGACTACATTGACAAAATTGGATGCTGTGCCTACTCCTCTATATCAACGGATTAGCAAGCGAAGGAAACGAAAGTTGAAACGCGGGTGTCTCAAACTACTTCGTTCGTATGAACGCCAGGGAGAGTTACTGATCGCTGTTCTGTTGGGCATTTTTATGCAAGAAGGGCTGAAGGTAGGTGTTTCATTGAGACGTGTCACGAAGCTAGTCAGGGACGACGAAAGGACGACGGCGCTGTTTTCAATTGCTAGTAGCACCCGACTAGTTTTGCTATCGCAATCCGTTTTATATAAGATAATCAGAAAGGAAAAATAGCCTCACCATATGACCCTAACTGACTCATAATACCCCGAAGACAAGCTGCATCAAAGTTAACAAGAAGCCGTATACCATGGTGCAATCTCAAATACAAATAATTAACATTAATATACATCTATCATCCAACAATTTGTTTCAAAAGTCCTTCGACACTGGAGACAAACTGGTGATACTCCTCTTCAATGTCGTTGAAATGCAATGCTTTCCGGGCCGTGCGATAGCCGTTGCGGTTATCGGTGTCACATTTTCTCTTGGTCTGGCCAAGCGACCCATCAATGGATAACTGGGGGTTGACAGTCGCCTCCACAATGATCCATCTGTCCTGGTCGTCACTGATCCCCTTGAGAGTGTTCAGAACGAGCTCGTACATATCTCTAGTACCAACTACATCGCCCTGAATGTTGCACTTGGCCAGCTGAAGGTAGGCTGCAGTGGCGGCTCCTTTAACGTTGCCCTTTTCCATGTGCCAGGAATACAGTATTTCGTATTTCCGCAGCGCCTCTAGACACTTGGCCACCTCGTGCCTCATGCCGATAAACGGATACGTGCACATTCGACGCGAGTATCCGTGGGACACCATAGACTCAACAAGAATATCTATCTTGCCGGCGTACTTGGGCGCCTCGGCAATCTGCAGCTCAATCAGCGCTTGGTATGCATTGTCGTAGCTTCGGCACTCGATCGCACAACCAAATAGGCGATTGCTCACATCAACAGCCTTGGCCGGCTGGGCTGTGAGATGCTTTGAGGCCAACTCCGCAAGAGTAAGTGCCGCGCTATAGCGCTTGTTCTTCTCAGCAAACACCGAAAGAGTGAGGTAGAAATCGACAATGCCATTAGAAAGTGATTCTCGCAAGGAAGTGTCAATTCTTTCGGCAATGGCGTTTCCAAGCTTCTTGTTAAGCATGTCGTCGCACTCTGTGGCAACAGCAACCGCCACTCGGTTGAGCAGAGCTCGAGACTTATGGTCCTCACCAAATGCCAGAAGCACAACTCCCTTAATGTATGTGCTCAGGTAGTCACTGGGCATGTAAACTGCAAGGAACTCCTTGACTACAGCCTCTGGAGCGAACCGGAAGAGCTCGGCAGCCAACCTTGATGGAGCGCTTTCCATAAGCAGCTGGGTCCACAGCAGCTCGAAGGATATACCACCATGATCGTTGCTGGATAGGATTAGCGAGTCCATGAAAGAAATGCCAGAAAGGGACTCGAGGATTGGTTTAGATTTTGCCACGGTGAGGTTGTCAACTCCGGTAACGAGCTCGTCGAAATCAGTGGAATCCGCAGACTTGCAGGGCGCGTTTAGCAGGAAGAGGGTCATACACAACTGTTTGAGCAGCTTTGAGAATTTCGAGTACCCAGCCGTTTCCTCCTGGATGAGGTCATCGTGGCTCGAAGAGATGATCATGAGGATGAGCGCGTCGATAACCAACGTCTCACAGGTCGAGGAGACCTCAAAGAGGCTATTAGTAATGTACTGGGCGCCGAGAGCGCTATTGTGCAGCGGTTTGCTCTCAGATCGCTTTGCCTTGACGATAGTATCGTACAGTTCGCTGACAACATTGTCGAGATCTTCAATTTCGAACATGGCTGTCACAAGAATCCCCAAGGAAGTCTCTGAGAGCTGTGGTGCGACATGGGAGTCGTAGATGTGAAGTAGGCGGTCGCTGGTAAGGAAGTTGTGTCTGTTTTTGCAGAAATCGTCCTCTAGGACGACGAAGAACTCCTTGAGAACCTGCTGCGAGAGGCCATTGCGGAAAGCAGCCATTGCATCTAGCAGCCGCAGCACTCTGTCTACCATCGAAGAGTCTTTATTGGCCAACTGGGACACCAGGTGAGTTGTTTTGGCGGACGGCGCAGTGCTTCGGTTGCTCGAATACAACTCCACCACGGTACACTCACGCACAACGCTGATGAAGGAGGACTTGACGAGGTACATGCGGCTGTCGGTGTCTACAGCAAAAGAGAGCACTTCCTGGCCCTGCTTCTCGAGCTCGGAACACAGCCGAGTGAACCTGACCCACTGCAGCTGTATATCTCGCACGTAGGCCTTGTAGTCGCACGACACGCCGTCACTGCTGGCCACCATTGAAACAGCAGCGCCGACAGTCTTGCACACGTGCTCGACGAACTGCGGCCGGGTCAGCCGCTCCAACTGGTCCAGGCCCAGCTTGGGCACACCGGAGGCGTAGTGCTTGCCATAGATGGGGAGCGCGGTCTGAATTGTCTTGAGCGAGAACCCGCCGGGCCCAAAGATCCTGTTAATGTAGTAGGTGGACTCATCCTCGCTCGTGGCGTTGGTGGAGTTCACAAACTCGCGCTGGGGCTCCTCAACCAGCCCTTTTTCGCACATTACCCACCCGGCCTGGCCCACTGGCCCCTTGGACGGGATAGAGAGCATATGGACGGCCGACGACGTATCGCTCTTCCAGGTGACCCAAAGCTGTTCGCTCTGGTCCTGTCTGTGCAGCTTCAGGTCGGCGATGACCCACACTGCGGTGCTTTCGGGCTGAATGGCCGCTATCTCGTAGCTGTCGCCGAGCGATTCGAGCCTGTGGGGCGTCGCTTCCCAAATCTGGAACGCACCGTCTCCGAGGGGACAGAACGTGACAAGGCGGTCGCTGTCCGAGCTGAAGGACAGCAGCCGCGCCGGAACAGGCTCCAAGTATAACCCAGCCCGTTTGTCCTCGTTAGTAGAATCATGGGGGTGCCCCGATAAATAAATACTCTTCTCCGCAACCAGCGCGCTTGTTTCCAGGCTCCACAGCTTGAGAGTGAGGTCCACCGAGAGAGTGGCAAGCACCGCTCCGCGGACGTCCATCGACACTACGGCCTTGGTCGACACGTCGTGGCGGCCCGGTACCTTGTCGGAGTAGTTCCAGGGGATCAGCCGGCTCAATGAGAGCCCAGTGCGCGAATTGTCCTGGAACGTGCTGGTCGTGATTACCCCGAGCGGAGAGTCTCGGTCCAGCCGCAGAAGCGTCCCGTCCACCAGCGACACGACACTGGTCCGAGCGGACAGTGCCCTGAGCATCATGGGCTTCTTTATGTCAAAGGAGTACGGGCTCTTGATGCTCCGCCAGCTCTGCGCGTATTTGCTTGTCAATTCCAGCTCGGAGGCGCTCTTGGCCGGCTCAAACGCCGCGTACCCGAAACTGACCGTGTAGAAAAAGCCGTTCACGGTAATCCAGTCCACGACAATGCTTTCGTCCGCATGGTCGGAGTACACCTGGACGCAGCCCGCCCTCAGCGGCAACGGGCTCTTGATCCGCACCTTGCGGTAGAGTTTCCCGGCAAAGTCGGCGGGCTGGAGCTCCAGCAGGCGGTTCTTTTCCAGCACCCGCCACACAATGTTCTTCGGGCCGGCCTCGGAGCGGTTGCGGCACAGCATTGACCCGTGGGTCGCAACGTGCTCGAGATAGTACTTGTCCTCGGCGTCGCCGACTTTGAGGGCCTCCAGCTGCTCATTGTCCCGCGCGCTCAGGTCGGGCAGCGGGACAGAGAGTCGCAGAGGCGGCAGGCCGTACTCATCCGCGGATTTGTTCAGCTGCGTCTCTTTGTACCGGATCACCGCCATGGTCTTGTGCTTCTTCCGGGTTTGTCGTTTTGGCGTTAGGAATTTTTCGCGTCTTCATATTTTGGCGGATTATGTAAGCCCTCCCCAAATGGTTACGCCGTTACCTCCGCAAATGGTTACACGCCGTTACGCCCGTTGCTACAAATTCAATTGCGATCACTCACACTCACTCATTGGCAATGAAGACGAGTAGGGGGAAGCAAAGGCTTATTTGTTGTAGTTACAGTGTGGAATACCTGTATTTTGTTACGCAGTGCATGGTGCCATTGCATTATGTAGTAGTGTAGTGAGGATGAACCAGTTGCTGATGTTTGTTACGCCGCTGGGAGACTTGTTACACCCTTTCCTCGTTTACCTTACCTCCGCCGCAGGCCCCCTTCAGGTAACGTTTACGAGGCATATTGTGACAACGGGTCAATTGGTGATGCAGCCGAAAGGACAACTTTTGCATCGTTTGTTGTAGCTGAAATACCAAAATTTGGCTGCGTTGCACCATTAGTAGTTAAGTTCGAGCATAGCTACAAGAAGTACAGTACTACTGAACTGTACTGTAGAAGTTGGTAACATTGTTGGGAGGCTTGTTAGGCCTTTCTGGAGCTTCGTTACAATTGTACCGGTAACGCATCAGAGCATTTGTGATTTGGAATAGGGAGTATATATAAATTTTGTAGCTACAATTCATTGCAATTCAACAAGCCATGTTTGTGAACATTCATTATAATTCAACAAGCCCTGTTTGTGAACATTCATTATAATTCAACAAGCCCTGTTTGTGAACATTCATTATAATTCAACAAGCCATGTGAACAATTCGTTATAATTCAACAAGCCATGTCTGTGAACATTCATTGTAATTCAACATTCAATTGATATATAACTTGGTTTGCGTTTGATTTCATGCAATGACGCGTTGAATATAAATAATTAGCCTCGGTTGATAGTATTTCCCGAGCCCTTGGGGTTGGCCTCGACAAACTCGTCCCACTTCCGCGCCTTGTACGTTTCCTCGTCAGCCTTGTCCATGTTGTCCTCGTCCTCCGACTCCTCCTTGCCGTCGTTGCCGCCGCCCTGGATGATCCCACCCTGCTTGAGCTCCTCCTCCAGATACTCTTCCACCGTCATGGTGGGAAGGTACTGGCCAGTGCCAAACACGTTGTTCTTCACCTGGTCCCGCGACCTCACAATCGTGAACGGCCGGTTGATCTTGCCCGACTTTGACAGCAATGGCCCACTCGCGCGCATCGGCTCGTCCAGCTTGCCGAATTGGTACCCTGCCGAGCCTCTCTCGCGCTCTCTCGAGTCTTGCGGTGGAGCGCCCAGCTGTGGTGGCGGTGGCATGTTCTTAAGCAACTCGAGCTCCATGTATATATTCTCCAGCGCGACAAACGCCTTGAGCGCAAAAAGCCCCTGCTGGGCCAATTGCAGCTTGCGGAACGCCTCGTCGTCCGTCATGGGATTGCTCGCAGCATAGGCCAGCTGCTCCTTCAGCGACTTTTCCAGCTTGAACCGCTCAATCTTATCAGCCCTTCGCGCAGTGGCATCCCCAGACAAAAGATACTCCAGCTTGGGGTTCTCCCGGTCCTCAATTACACCCGCGAGCTTCCTTGAAAGGCTTTTCGTGAGAATGCCATACGAATCAAGCAGCTGCAGATATCCCAGATAGTACTTGACAGCGGCCTTGAGAATCTCCGCCCGGTCCTCAGGGTTCCGGTGCGCCCTCTCAGTCAATTCCCCGAGATGGTAGTCTATCGCCATGTACCGGATGTCCTGGGTGCCCAGGTCCTCGAGGCCCTCGTTCGAACTGAACATGGCAACGCTGTCAGCAAGCGTCTTGCTCTGCTCAAAGGACCGGATGACCGCGGCCAGCTCGGCACGGAACTCGGGTGAGTCCTGCCTCAGGCCCTTGCCCTCAAGGCTCTCCTTGAGCTTCAGGCTCTGCCCAAATAGCTCTTTTAGCGTTGACATTTCCGTTTGGTGGCTGATCCGTCGGGGCTTAATCTTCCGACCGGGTGAAATTTCGGCCCACGATATCTGAGACTCGCCGGGTACTAAGTCCATTAAAGCGCCAAAAAGTCCTAGAAAAGAGCCGTAGTAAAATGTCTGTGCCAACTCCGTACTATAACAACGACCAGAAGTCCTTTGCGTGGACCTCGGCGCGGTCGCGATGGCCGGTTATCCTCACAGGGGTTGTCGATGACCTCCACAGAGCCGTCCACGACCTTGCTGAGAGCGAGTCCGACAAGATCGCCGAGGGGAAGCAGCTGATCCAGAAGGTCGTGACCCTCAAGTACGAATTGGAGCACGACCGTAAGCTTACGCCGCTGCCAGAGGGCGCACAGTACGGCAAAGACATTGCGGACTACAACCGACAGCTGGAAAAGCTCGAGCCGGGCCACGATACCTGGCTCTCAGCATCATGGCTGTACTCTGAGTGCTATTTGTACCGACGGATTGCGACCTTTTTCGTAGACACCGAGCACTGGAGGCACTACGACGTATTCCTCCGCCAAAAGGACGACACCTTCCAGCACTCCAAGACTGCTGTGTTCGAGCTCGCTAAGCGATACAAGAGCCTCCAGGCCCAGCTGAGCTCGGACAAGCTTACTGACGGCACTCTTGAGGTGCTTTTCCGAGAGTTCACTGACGTCTCTCTCTGGGGCAATGCCACCGACCTCTCCCTGCTGACCAATGTCACTCTCGAGGAGATCCAGGCTCTCCAGGGCGCAGAGACTAGAAAGAAGAACGAGAAGAATATCCTGGCCAACGATCTTACCGAGGTCTGGGAGACGCTTCTCGCTGAAAAGGGCGGCCGAGTCGACATTGTCCTCGACAACGCCGGGTTTGAGCTCTACACCGACCTCATCTACGCCCTGTTCCTGCTTGATTCGGGCCTTGCAGAAACCATTGTCCTGCACCCGAAGAACATTGGCTGGTTCGTCTCCGACGTCCTTCCGTCGGACGTGCTCCATATCTTCAACCACCTCCAGAACCCAGAGTTCTTTGGCCAGGTCGAAGACCGATCAGATATCGAGCACTTGGTTGAGCGGATCGCCGATTATCATGGCAATGGCAAGATTGTCATCCGAACCTCGCCGTTCTGGACCACTGCTTACCCATACACTGAGATCAAGGAGGGTGGCCTTGGCGGTGGCAACAATGTGTGGGAAGACCTCAAGGACTCCAACCTGGTCATCTTCAAGGGTGATCTGAACCACCGAAAGATGCTTGGAGACTTGATGTGGCCGAAGACCACTCCGTTCCGAACTGCCATCCAGGATCTGGCCACCTCTGGTGTTCGAGTGCTGACTCTGCGAACTTGCAAGGCAGATACTTGCTCTGGTATTTCTCAGGAAACTCTTGAGCATGTTGAGAAGGAGTGGGCCGAGACTCAGGATAAGGAGGGCTACACTTGGGTGTGGTACGGCAAATACGCTGTTGTCCAGTACTCGGATGGCCAGTAATAATAACAATGTATGGATGAATAGCAGCGAGTCGAAGAAGCAACATTAGATCAAACCCTTTTCAGTCTTTTCAGTCTTTTCAGCCTTTTCAGCCTTAGCTATAAAGCTCTGTCGCTCTTCACCCTTCCCGTTCCTTGTTGTGTGCGATGGACTATGCCGTTGCCCGATCAGAGCGAATTTAGGTAAATGTCGTTGAACAGCATTGACCTCGATCGATACCCCACCTTTTCGGCTTTTTGGTTAGAGTAAGTCAGTCTCGACTGTATATGTGAAGATGCTTGATACAATTGAAAGTGCTTCTACTGCGTAGTTGGACAACTTGTAGACCAATTCTAGTCTTTTTTTTTCATGTTGCATACGCTAATGGTGTACGATAGTCATCATCAAAGTTAAACCTGGCAAAAGCCTCAACGCGAGTCCTCCATCTATCCAAGAGCTTGCTCGCCTGATCCCTCGTCGCGGTGGCAAAGGTAGCAGCTAATCCGTTCATCATGACCCCTGACAGTACGGCTGAATCAACGCTACCAATACGATATAATAGAAAAAGCCATATTTTACACCGTATAGACGCTCAAAACTTTTCGCAATTAGAAGGACATATTACACTAATTAGTTGGGTTACAAGCCTCTCAATTAGCCGTCCAACATCAGGGAATGAGGAAACATCGAGACTGACTTTTGCCACGAGATGATCACACAGATTTGAAATATCTCAGCATACTTGGAAGCTTCGTCTTCTGAGGGATTATGGTGCTGCCTTGTTCATTGTGCCAGATGCAGGCACAACAGTGCCCGTCTGGGGCATCTCACTCCGTAAATCAATGAGAAAACAATTGATAATATACAGAATAATTTGACGAATTGATAACATATGCATTGAAACAGAGTATAAATATCTAATTTAATAAGTCTATGACTTCTTTGGAGCCTCGTGGGGCGTAGTTTGGTGATCATGGCTTCTTTGAATCATTCTGGGCTCTCGTACCATTGCTTTTCGGGGGCTCCTGTGGCTTCTGCTTCGGTTCATCAGACTTTTCTTGGTCCTTCTGCTGCTTTTGGAAGTTCATCATCATATTAGGGTCCATCATAGGCATGAAGGGAGGCATAATCCCGGACATCATCATCATCATTGGAGGTGGCATCATTGGCATCTGCATGAAATTCTGCTGGCCATTCTCGTCGACAGTGCCGTTCGCATCGTCTGTCTTGGCCTTCTTTCCATCCGCATCTTCACCGTTGGTCTCCTCTCCCTCTCGCTTCCGCTTGTTGGACTCTTCGGAGTCGTCATTCTCCCCGCTGAGCTCCTTCTTGTACTCATCCACCCGCTTCTGCATTTCCTTATCTGGAGTAAGCTGATCCAATAGCACTTCATCCTGTCCGCAGTTAGGGCATTTGAAGTCGGAATCCAACAGAGCCGCCTCAAGTGGGTCCCGGGAATATGTCTTCTTGCAGCACGGTGTCTTTACTGGGTCAACAAACAGCTTTTTTGTGATAGGATCCTCCAGTTCTGGGTCGGTCGGCTTTGAATTGGCTGCCTTGTTGCCCTGCTGCTTGGCCTTCTTCTGGTAGTTTTGCCACGAGACATTGTCAGCCACAGCCACCACATACTCTCCCTCATCATTGATCATCATAGTGCTCGGACTATCTTCCTCATTGGCAGGCTTGGCCACAGTTTTGAGCATAGATCGTGGGATACCGGTGGTTCTTCGCACACGCTTACCTTCCCAATTGGGGTCGTTATTAGTCGGACATGCCTGGATCCAATGGCCCTTCTGGCCACACCGATAACAAACATATCCTGAAGGAGGAGGGTGGTCGGGAACATTAGCATTGATCTTGCTGTGGGAAGAGTAGTAAACTGGGGCGGCATTAGCCATATGCTGTTGAGTTTGCTGCCATTGCTCGCCCTGGGCCTGGAACATGGCCGAGATCTTCTCTTCTTCGGACCCCGCCGGAGCATCAGATAGGCCAGCAGACGAAGGGGTAGGGTTCTTGATTACTGGAGCAGGCTGCTTCTTCTGTCGGATAGAGGCAAGAGTGCCAGTCACATATTTAGATGCACCTGGTTTGTTTGCAGGTAATCGTCTCGCGACGACGGACATGGATCGTGGAATGACCTGGGAGTCATCTGCGTATTCTATTTGTTGTTAGCAATTGCTCAAATTTCAAACTTGTTTAAGTCATTTAAAGTCTGCATAAAAGTCATGGCGGGGGTACATACCTTCTTTAGTATCGGGGTTAATGATCTGCAAGTCAAACGAGTCAGCAGTAGCAGTCAGTTTGTTGGCAATGAGGATCTCCTTCTTGAGGTCGAATACCGAGATACCAGTACCGTCAAAAGTAATACGGGATGGCTCTTTCTGCGACTTGAACTTGTAGTACACGACAGAGCTCATTGTTATTACTTGTTATAAGCTCTCTTCTTTTTCTTCTCGTCTCTTTAAGATAAGGGGCTGTATTTTGACAGTTCTAGAGAGAATGACAAATAGTACCAAATAAAAATAATGTAATAAGGAGCTGTAACTTGACAAGCTCTTGCACGTATTCTATATACAAAAGGGTGTTATTTACGAATATCGAATGCACTTAATGTATTCAACCTGCCAGCTCTTCAAAAGCGCTGTACTAGGCAAGAATAAGGATAACTAAAGTGATATGAAGATGGGAAAGGGAAGAAGTTCGATTTTTGATGTTAAGAATGCACCACCCTCGATTACTTAATTAAGTTTACTCGGCACAAATTTTGCGGCTCAGCACGACAACAGACTAATTACGGCCAGCAATACAGTTACTGTCCAGGCAATTGCTATCGATAGCACACGGGTACTACAGTAACAGCGTATAACTCTTGCAAGTACGAAAAATAACCAGCTATTCAATACAGCCCTAAAGGAGCATTCAATCCTTCTAGTGGCTTCTAAGTCGGAGCTCCGCCATAAGCGCGTGCGCAAGCACCTACTGGGGAGGCTTTAATCCCTCGCCACCGAATCTTTCCCTCCCCACTACACCTCATATAAATATCAACTCTGAAGATGAGCTCAGTGCAGTATTATGAGCTCTACCGAAGGAGTAGCATCGGTACTGCGCTCACTGATGCTTTGGATATGCTCATCTCGTATGTTAACCCTCTTTTGGTCACTTTTCTGTAGTATTTTTTTCCAAATCGTGTAGACTAACATGCATTGCGTTCAAGTGATTCGCGGATCCAGCCTCAACTGGCCATGAAGATACTAGAAAACGTAAGTCCGTTCACACTAGCCTCCTTTGGATGGTTATTAACAAATATTTCCAGTTCGATAAGGTTATGGCCGACCAGCTCAAAGAGGCTGTAAAGTCGCGATTGTCCCTCAAGGGCCACCTGCATACCTACAGATGCTGTGATGATGTGTGGACGTTCATTGTCAAGGATGTCAACTTCAAAATGGACGGCGGGGAGATTGTCCACGCCGACCGAATTAAGATTGTCGCGTGCAATTCGAAGAAGACTGCCGACCCTTGATCTATTTATTATTTATTATCCTGCATAGAGAGTATTTATTATGTACGTTATTACCACAGTAAAGAAAGCGCAAAAGTTGATATCCAGTCTGTTCAGCATGTCGACATGCTTGCAATTCTCAAACCCACGAGTATTCCTGTAACTTCAGGAAGACTTTAACTACCTGTAGTAACAATACCGATCGGCTGCTCGAGACCTCCTGGATTCAACGATGTTCGGCTAGCCTCTCTGTACTGGTAGGCAGATTCAGTCCCCTTATTTCTACGATAGTACAGCATAATTGGATACGCTGCTTGAATCAATATCCAAGTTAATTATTTCTTTTTAAAAGAATGTGAGATAGTAGCAGATCATATCATTATGCACGAGGTTACGTGGTCGTTACTCGCTTCGCCTTCATCTTCACAAGCATATTGTATTTACGCGCGCATTTTCCACTGGAGTGTCACTCCCAAAAAAACGTCCAAACACGTCAACGACTAATAATACCCGCGTCCTAATAACGTAATACTAACATGTCTCTTGGATCGCTTGCTTCTTCGCTCCAGGTAGGTTTAACAGAACTATAGAATATTCAAAGAAACTAACGTGGATATAGTTCGGGTCCCTGGCCGGAAGATTTGGATATGAACGGCTTCAGGTATGGATCAACCATTACTGTGAGAATTAGGCTAACTTTTTCATAGACCGAAGCCGGTGCTATTCGTTCGCGATTCAGCAACCTCAAGTCTCTGACTGACTTCTTTGATATCAAGCGTGTGTCCAAGCCACAGGGCTGGGGCGATGCACAGTCTCGAATCAACTTCAACCTGAGCTATTTCTCGACTAACTATGCTATTGTGTTCGCTCTGCTTTCAGTTTATTCGCTGCTGACCAACCTGCTTCTTCTCTTCGTTATTGTAAGTTTATGATCTTAAATTGTGCGGCCGATTTAACTTGGTGAATTATAGGGATTTGTCGTGTTGGGAATGCTTGGTATTGGTGCTCTGCAGGGCCAGGATCTCGACCTGAGGTTCACTACGATCCCGACTTCTTCTCTGTACACTGGTCTGTTTATCATTGCAGTCCCATTGGGTATCTTTGCCTCTCCGCTTTCTACTATTCTGTGGCTCATTGGTGCCTCTGGCGTTTCGATTCTTGGCCATGCCGCGCTGATGGAGAAGCCAATTGAGTCTGCCTTTGGCGAAGAGCAGGTCTAAAAAGTCGACACATAGAACCATCTACTACTTCCCGTTTCCAACTCGCTTGCCAAGGGTAACCTGCCACTTGTGTAATATCATGGGGGTTTAGAGGGCCGGCCCTCATCAGACTCAAAATTCGTCCGAAATTGGATGTATTTTCAGTGTACTCTATTTAGATGATCTATTCCATGCCTGTCTAATGTTAGCGAACTCATTGATATCAAACAGGACGCAGTTGTAATTTGATCAGTGATAAAAAATGCCCTGTCACAGGCGAGTCTCATCAATTGCCACGTATCTTGGGCGTACAGTTGACCGTCGTGAGTATTTGTTCATCATGTAAACCAAACTGCATCCATCATGGCTAAACTTACCAAATGGAATGGAATAGTAATAATTAAAGCCGAAGTTTTTATACTAGCTCAGACGCGTTGAGTTCTCAAACATGAAAATTCAGACATATGCTTGTCTATTAATCAACTTGTCTCATCATTGCCAGATTTAGTTACGCGAAGTGGAAAAAATGATCTTTATCACGAGTTAGTAAACACTCGAAAAGAGCATAACCACCAAGGATATACACAATTCAGTAAAGCATGAATGGTAAAAAAAAAAGATTTATCGTCATCGGGAAGCCCGAATATGACTCGTCATCTGGTGTCATCCTTTTGTGCCCTTGGTGGTATTGTGGGGTAGTAAAACTTACCAATTGAAACAAATGAGATTGAATCGTCTTCTATTCCTATGAATTCTGAACAATCCTTGTTAGCTCATTGTTCTCAATAAAGATTGTTATTGGCAAATAAATCAGTCGCGTAGGTTTTCTAGGCCTACTAAAAGCATATCGGCTCATTTAACGTCAGTGCCCAGTGCTGTTGGTCGTCACATGGATGCCAATCTATAGGGATTATCCATACCTAGAACAGTTAGTAATTGTTTCCCAATAATAATAAATTGGAACCATTTTGCTTTAGTCAGTAGTTGTTGTTGCAGCAAAAACTTTATCAACATATAAACGTTCTGTGGGTAATTCCAGCTTTGTCTTGTTCTTTCATCACTTGAAAGCAAAATGGGTCCAAATCATAATAATTTGTAAAATCATACCTGTATACGTTAGTCAATGATTCACAGGGAAAGCAAAACAGAAAAGATGACGGTCAGAATCCACGTCTGATCATTTAACAAAATATCACAAACTCTAGTTTGAAATTTGAAGGTTGGATCATCATCGAACATCTTTCCCAAAATCTATCCGGCAGTGCTTACCTTAATAAATCTATGTATAACGGCAGTGATTCCTGAGCATCGCGAACGTATGAACCATTGTAGCAAAGAAATACTCCGCTACTTCATAAAGAACTCAATATCCCAGGGATCATTGTGTCGAGAAACCACAGAGAGTGAAAAGTTTAGTGTTGGGGGGCCTCCCTTTATAGTGGGAGAAAAGAGAAGTCCCATCTCCCCGCGCGGCCCCAATGCTGGACACGTCCCAAATAGGAAACGGCTTCCGTTAGGGCACGCTGTAGCTTTTGGGAGAAATGCCCGTGTCGCCTTGTCGCCTTGTCGTGTTCTACACCAGAAGGGTAGTTAGCTAATCGCTGCATCAATTACAGACAATTACAGGCATGGCATATTGTCAATTGAACTAACATAGAATGTGTGCAACTGAGTTAGAACCTGCTGCATAATGAAGTCATTGATCCATGGGCCAAGTCCACTGTACGGTCTTAGTAGACTACTCTGCGGTTCTCAAAGACTTCCACACACATTCTAAATATTACCCTGTAGTTAAAAATGAAATGGATGTATTGGCATTTCATTGACAGTGCAAACAACGGCCTGTAATGAATGAGCCGCACTTCGTGCGGCGTGATGGCCAGCTTAAAACCGGTGCATAACTAATATCTCCACTTTCTACGCATCTCCATTCTTTTACCAAACCAGCCCTGTATATAAATATAAGCTACAATCCCTATCAACACTCCCCTGTACCTCTGTAATTGACCCGCCTTTGTGGAGTGGTGCGCCCGCGGTATTATCTCTAATCTTGTGACTGTTGATAGTCCGACCATCACTTATCACCAAACTCCACCAACTTACACCGGGCCGTAGTCAACCATGGTCTGCAAATTGCGATTCAAGTCGCTACTTTTGCGGCTTTTCGTGTACTATTTGATCTACCTGTCCATCTGGAGGTGCCCGCCAAGCACGGATCTCGCCTCTCTGGAGGATGCCCCGGTTCTGTGCAAGCCCTTGCACCGCGGATTTGACTTCGCGGCGCCCCATATCGGGCCTTACTACTCCCAGTACGTGGAACCAGCTGTCCAGCGGGCAGAGCCTTACTGGAACAAGGGTGTTGCCGCGTATTCGCGGTACCTAGAGCCAGGTGTCCACGCGGTAGCCTCAAGGGCCGCCGTTTTCGCTGATCCCTACGTTACCAAATTGGCTGATACTCACACCCGTCTCGTCAAGCCGAAGACTGATCTCGTGCGACAAAAGTACGACGAGAAGGTTCGGCCAGCGCTTGAGAGTGCCTGCTCCGCTGGTCAGAGGACTCTTATCGTCCTCGACTCGGTCTACACTGGTTACGTGCGGCCTGCACTCAAAAGGACCCAACCGTACGTTGACAAGAGCAAGCGGGTAGCCCGAGATAAAGTCTACCCGGTTGTCAAGCGGTATTCGCTTGTAGTTGCGTCAATCGCGCAGGACTACTGCCTCAAGGGCTATGACTGGGTGACGACCAAGGTCTCCCCCAAGGTGAACAGCGTCTACAAGGACAACTTTGAGCCCCAGCTAGAGAAGATTCAGGATCGATTGCGCAACCGGCAGGATGGGAGCAGTACTTTCAGCAGCGTTTCCGCAAAGGTATCGGAGAAGCTTCGAAATGCGGCTGGTGAGGTAACTTCTGTGGCTGATCCTGAAGAAGAGATTGAAGAATTTGAAGATGAAGAGGAGGAGGAGACTATCACGCAGACGATTTACGAGACAGTCTCATTGTCTACCCCTACGCCGGAGCCGACTGAGGCTTCTATTCAGCCAAAGAGCGATCTTGAGCACTGGAAGCGTGTGGTGAGGAAGCTGACCAAAGACGCGTTCAATTCGTTCTTGGATGATGTAGAGCTCGAGAAGGGTAACATTCTAGAGGCTGCCGAACCTGATTTCACCAAATTGTTGCAGGAGCTTCAGCAAGTGCAGACGACTTCAATCAAAGATCTGAGCACACTCGTAGGAAACATTGAACTCACCGAAGCAGATAACGACGAGCCAGTTGGCGACGAAATCACCGCGGCAATGATCCAGACCCGGTTTAGAGATGCGGCGGACGCGATTCGAGTTGCTGCGTTGGCGGTCCGGTTCGAGGCCGAAAAAATAGCCCAGGATGCCGTCAACCGAACCGAGATGGTGCGACAGGCGACCATTGAGGCGTTTGATGAGTTCTCCGACGCTGCTATCCAGGAGATTGGCCGTATGATGGTTTCTATTGACTCTTACGGATCCTCTGGTAGTGCCAGTGAAGACGATGAAGAAGGTGCTCTTCAGTGGAAGGACTGGAAGGAGTACCGAAAGCTCAAAGACAGGCTTCTTGATACCCGAAAGGAACTCAATGACTTCGACATCAACATGGCCGAGGTGAACAAGATGTTGCGGGAGGCACAGGAGACTGCAAACATTTTGGCAAAGGAAACAGCTCAGTTTTTGAGTGCCATGCGGTCCAAGGCCGACTTCCTTCTCCAGCAGCGGCTAATTGAGCAACGTAAGCACATGGATGAGGATGAAGTTGAGGAGCCGGCTGATGCTGAAATTTACGAGGAGCTTGAAGACGACGACGACAATAACGTGCTAGAGGATACTAAAGACGAAGTCGACTCGGAGGTGGCGGATGAAGAAGAAATTGCGGAGAAAGAGGCAGAGGATGGCGCAGAGGACGAAGAGGATGTGGAAGAAGGGGATGCTGAAGAAGAAGATGTTGTTGAAGAAGAGGATGAGGTGGAAGACGTGGACCCTGAAGAAGAGGCTGAAGAGGGACACGAAGATGATGTATCTAACGAAGGAAACCACGAGGAACTGTAATGATAGTAATAATATTAGGCCGTTTTGGCTTTGGAGACCAGCGGAGGAGCGTTGATGTAAAGTTTAATGAACCGTAATAAAAAAGCTCTACATGAAGTGGCCTCTGCCATTTGATATCGCCACTGTTTACTTCAAACTACCTGCTTTTCATTGAATAATGTGGGTAATATCGCTGTTGCTAGTGCTGATCTCGCCTGCTGCCGCAATGTGGCCCCAGAGCTGGATAATTGGAGAAACATGCCATCAAGCTCTTCTTCTCCAGTTCGATGGATGCAACACACAGGATGTCCGGTGCCTATGTGCAAGCAACAACTTCCTTGGTTCAATTGCCATGTGCATTCAAAGTCATTCCATCGGGGCTACTGAAAGAGATAGTGCATGGGACCACTTCATTTACAGTGTTTGTGAAATCAATGATGCTGCTATCGCCGAAGATGATTATCAAAGCTCTGTCGATTACGTCAATTCGACGAAAATCCTCGATCATTTTGCCAGCGATCAGGTACCAGTATACCAGCCCGTCAAGGTTCCGTTCAAAACGTTCCGCATGGCGTACATGTCTGTCTACAACTATCTTCGGATGAAGGATATTGGAACCTGGGAGGGGTCGTTCCTTGTTGCGTACTGGGTAATTATTATGCTACTCGGTACAATTAGCAAATTCCTGAGATACGTTTACGTCCGGTTTTCCAGTCGCCGTGTCTGTATGGATCGCCCAGGAAAAGTTACTAGATGGCTCCAAAAGAACATTCTAATCCCAGCATGCTTTGGATTTAAACATATGACGAGGATTAATTTCCTGGGTATGCAATTCATGATACCGACACGATTTGAAACCATTGTCATTGGCGTATATTTTATACTAAACATCATCTTTATGGTTACGCCCTACACATTTCTTGATCAGGATATTCTCTACCCATCACATTACAAGGAGATGCTTCGGTTCGTCTCTGACAGGTCTGGGATCATTGGTGTTATCCAAATGCCGCTTTTTGTGTTATTTTCTCTACGCAATAATCTTCTTATCTGGATGACGGGGTGGACATATACTACCTTCAACACGTACCATCGCGCAATTGCCCGGGTGACTTATCTGCAGTTTATTGTTCATGCCATCACCAAACATATTTTCTCAGCCTCTTATGGCGCATCATTGGTTAAATACTTTTACCCCTTGCCATATTACCGCTGGGGAGTTGCTGCCATGTTCCTCATGGCAATTATGATTGGTACCGGGTCCTTCCGCGCTAACTACTACGAGATATTCCTACGGTTACACATTGCGTGTGGTATTGGAGCATTTGTGTGCACCATATATCACCTTAATGGGCTGGGTTACAAGCAGACAGTTTACGTCTCATGTGCGCTGTGGTGTGCCGATTGGATCATACGACTAAGCCGACTAGTGTTTATCAACTTTTCTTTAATACTTCCGCCTGCCATGGGGTCTGCCCGGACGACATTTGCGCAAGTGTGCGTCATCAACAAGGACCTCATTTCTGTCAAGGTGAGAACACCAATTGTGTGGCGAGCGACTCCTGGACAATATGTTTTTATTCATTTAAACCGACTTCGTTTCTGGGAAGCCCATCCATTCTCTGTTGTGGGCCCATCAAGCGACGGGGAGTCTTTTCAGCTTATGTGCAAGCAGAGAAACGGCATGACGAGGCGGTTCGTGAAGTACCTGACCAAGAAGAATTGTTCTGAAAACAATCCAATGACAATGTCGGTAGTGGTTGAGGGCCCATACGGGGCGCACTGCCCAGTGGAGAATTACGATAATGTCATGCTTATTGCCGGAGGAGTTGGTATAACCGGAGCCATGCCCTACCTTGAGCATCTGATGGAACAGGACAGGTATATTCGCGTTGTATTCTTGTGGTGTGTCCAGTTCCGCCATGAAGCATTTTGGGTGGGCGAGAGAATGGCAAAGGTATACCGAGCCGGAAAAGCAGACTTTGTCATTCACGCAATGAAAGACATTGGCGAGCAGGGGTTAATGGAGAAGGAGGATTCTCTCGATACTGCTCCGGTTTCGCTCAACCCAGACTCTCTCTCGTCGATGACACTCTCGAGCCAGCACTCGCTCAATCCAAACCTGTCCGAGACGGACTTGGCGCAGTCTACTGAGGATCTGCGGAAGCTAGGCAATTGGCAGGATAAAATTATCATGGGCAAGAGACCGGAGATCAAGGAGCGGGTAGGCAATTTCTTTAAGCAGAGCGGCGGGTCGGCCTGCGTGCTAGGGTGCGGGCCGCCTCCAATGATGGACGCCATCCGGTCGGCCGTAGTCGAGACGATGGATTTTTGTGAACATGGCCGCGTAGATTACTTTGAAGAGGCCTATTCTTGGTAGATATTCTTTCTAGCGTTAGAGAATGACTATTTGGTGCTGTAATCGCGGAGATCTTTGTAAAGTTGATTATGGTAGCAATGCTACTATTCTTGTAACAGTGGAGTTCTCGGTAGCTGTAGAGCGTGATCTGAAGCAATCTTTTTACGGATTAGAAGCGAAACAAATTGCCTGGTAAATTATCATTATCCACTTGGTTGTTTAAAAGATCGATATCAAAGGCTGTCTCAGAATTGAGCACGGAGAAATGCGTTACAGTATCGGGGAGTGTAACCAACTCGCGTTAGAGCGCTACCAACACCCAACTCAAATACACTTCTAACTAATTAAACCCGCTTTAGATTGATTATACTTCTCTGCAGTAACTAGTAATATAGGGTCCAGCTCTCGAATACCCTCGAAGCAGTTACAGTCTCTGCGGAATGATGTATACACGTGTAGAGGCCAGTGGCCATGTGCGGCGCAACGGTGGTCGTTTACGCCGTATCCAATGAAAGACGGCATGGCGCATGAGTAACCCAACAAAGTGGCACCGCACCGGACCCAGCGACCCAGTACCTACTGGAAGCCCAGAAACTGCCAGAACCCACCCCTTCCCGAGCTTAACCACAACGACGACTCAAATCTTAAAAATTCTCACAAAGCCAATTGTACTGTTCGTACCCGGTTCTCGGAGGACCCAGTGTGGGCTGAGTGACTTTCACGTGACTTAAGGGGGAAAATTTTATGAGACATTGTCTTGAAAAATTTCGGAGCGGCTTGCGGCAATAATATAAAAGGGCTACGTGGACCAAACGGTTCTCTTTCCTCACCCACCCATAAAATAACCAAAAAAATGAGTGCTCCAGCTGTTAACTACAAGGTTGCCGACATCTCCCTGGCCGCTTTCGGCCGACGAGAGATTGAGCTCGCCGAGAACGAAATGCCAGGTCTCATGGAGATCCGACGGGCCTACCAGGACGTCCAGCCTCTCAAGGGCGCCCGAATCGCCGGTTGCCTCCACATGACCATCCAGACCGCTGTCCTCATTGAGACCCTCGTTGCCCTCGGCGCCGAGGTTACCTGGTCTTCGTGCAACATTTTCTCCACCCAGGACCACGCTGCTGCCGCTATTGCCGCCGCCGGTGTCCCAGTCTTTGCCTGGAAGGGCGAGACCGAGGAGGAGTACGTTTGGTGCATTGAGCAGCAGCTCAAGTCCTTCAAGGACGGCGAGAAGCTCAACCTCATTCTCGACGATGGTGGTGACCTGACCTCGCTCGTCCACGAGAAGTACCCAGAGATGCTCGAGGGCTGCTACGGCCTGTCTGAGGAGACCACCACCGGTGTCCACCACCTCTACAAGATGATGCGGGACGGCAAGCTCAAGGTCCCAGCCATCAACGTGAACGACTCTGTCACCAAGTCCAAGTTTGACAACCTTTACGGCTGCCGAGAGTCGCTCATTGACGGTATCAAGCGAGCTACTGACGTTATGATTGCCGGCAAGACTGCCGTTGTTGCCGGTTTTGGTGATGTTGGCAAGGGTTGCGCCATGGCCCTCCAGGGCATGGGTGCGCGAGTCCTCGTTACCGAGGTTGACCCGATCAACGCTCTCCAGGCTGCCGTTTCCGGCTACCAGGTTGTCACCATGGACGATGCCTGCAAGATTGGCCAGATCTTTGTGACCACCACTGGCTGCCGAGACATTATTGTCGGCCGACACTTTGAGCAGATGCCAAACGACGCCATTGTGTGCAACATTGGCCACTTTGACATTGAGATTGACGTTGCCTGGCTCAAGGAGAACGCTGCCTCCAACACTGTTGTCAAGCCAGGTGTTGACCGATTCCTCATGAAGAACGGCCGACACGTTATCCTGCTTGCCGAGGGCCGACTCGTCAACCTGGGTTGTGCCACTGGCCACTCTTCCTTTGTCATGTCCTGCTCCTTCTCCAACCAGGTGCTTGCTCAGATTGCTCTGTTCAACGCCAACAACGCCGAGTTCCGAACCAAGCACGTTGAGTTTGAGAAGTCTGGTCCATTCGACCTTGGTGTCCACACCCTTCCAAAGATCCTCGACGAGTCTGTTGCCCGATTCCACCTTGGCCACCTTGGTGCTCAGCTCACTGAGCTCACTGACAAGCAGTCCGAGTACCTTGGCATTGCCAAGGAGGGCCCATACAAGTCTGAGATCTACCGATACTAAAAATTTTCAACGACCCCTAACGATTAGCTTATGATTTTCAACACTGTATCATAGAACCGATGACTTATTATTTATAGATAAATCCTCAACGGATGAATAATATATTTATCTCACGATACTCATTCGCTTTAAAGCATTGCATCATGCTGGGCTCATGTTTTTGGTGAACTGTAGAACAATACCAGCAAATCTAGCCTACCTTGACAGGGTCGGCTGGAGTGGTTCTGAATTCGTAGAGCTAAATTTGTCCATATTCAGTAGAGCTTGATTGGCCCCTCTGCTTCTGTCGACCACGGCGGCGAGTTACATCTCTTGTCGCTTCTCAGTGGGAGAATTCTTGAGCCAGTCTAAATACGTTCCCTCGATATATTCCCTAATAACGCCGGATTTCGATTCCTGAATTCTCTTCGAAGGAACAAGGTACCTTGAAGCTAAACGAGCGTAATATTTTGGAATTACCTCACCCTGTAGGTGATTCAGTGGAAGGTTCAGCTTTGCAGTTAATTCTGGCGGCACATCTACAGTTTCAAAGACTCGGGGTACTCATCGCGGGGGCGGCGCATCTCCCTAATCACTGCATTGTCGCTTGTTGGTTAGGTGGAGGTTTCAGCGGTAAGAAGGGGTGGATCGTAAGATCAAGCAACCGATCATCTGTTGTCTCGTCTAGTAAAATGCTGGAGTATCCGCGGATTGCAAGTTGAAACCTATATTCATATTTCTGGCTACTACGAATAGCGCTGTTAAATGCTCTCAATTTTGAACTTTCTCTTTTGGTTTAAGCTTCTATCCCTCGAATAGATTCTCTCAGTGGCTCGTACGACATTGAACATTGCTTCATAGAGATTGTATCAAAACCTTTGCACTTTGATGAATCAAGTTTGGTTGCACTGTGATGAATCAAGTCTGGTTGCACTGTCACAAATCAAGTTTGGTTGATGAATCAAGTCTGGGAGTACAAGAATTGACAATTTGCCGATGGATGCCGTTAAAGGTAAAGCAGAATTTCGGGTGTATTATAAATATGTACAAGTGTTAGGTTAAGCCCAGACGGCCTGTCCGGTGGCAGTGTACCTCATCTTCCTGCCATGCTTTCGGTCGTCACGCGCGGCGCCATATCGGTGGCCGACCTCGCCGACCTTGGCGTTGGTAAACCGGAAGGCAGCCTTTTCGCCCTCGAGCTGGGGCGCAATGAAGCTAACAGTCTTCTTCTTGGTCTTAGACTTGAGGTCAAGCTCGTGGTTGTTAAGCTTCTCCAGGGTTTCTGCCGCAGGCTCAATGTTGAGCACGTTGGCGGCATCTACGGGGCCGAATGGCTGGGACTCGGCGATGGAAATGAACCGCTGGTGACGGGTCTCGTCGGGGATTGGAATCTCCGTCAGATCGTCTCTCAGCCGGCTTGTTGGCTCCAACAGCGGGAACATGCCTTCCATAGTTCGGGCGTACTTGCCCATTTCTGAGGAAATCTTGCCCTAAATCAAGTTAGTTAATCCACAGCCCAAAAAAAAAAAAGCCCAATTGAGGAGATATCAGGAAAAAGGTATGTTAGAACCACGTAGGTGTCTTAAAGACTAATCGTTAAGCATCATTTTAACCTCAATTGCGCTCTCACAAGGGGGTACTTACACTCTGCTTCATGCTCGACTCGATCTTATCCAATGCAATGAGGGCCTCGATCCGCGGAATCGAAATGCCGTACTTGAAGCCGAGCCGCTGCACGGTCATCTTGCCCGAGGAGTACTCGGAGAGAATGGTCTTGCGCAGCGCGTCCGAGATGAGGTGGTTCGACTTGCAAAAGTTGTTCTCCTGGAACGGCTGGATCGACCGCCGCGGCTCTTTCTCAAACACCCGCGTCCAGTCGACCTTGCCGTCCTCGCGGTTCGCGCCGCGTGTCGAGTACGAGGTCATGTACACGGGCTCATTGTTCTTGGCGGCGAAGAAGAAGGGGTTCTTGGTGTACATGCCCTTGAAGTTCTTGGGGCCGAGGAACCGCCGCATGTCGCTCCGGTACGACGTGATTCGCTTCTTTCGCTTGCCCAGCGTAGACGCATTCCGCGCCTGCTGGCGTATCAGCGTCGGAGCGCCTCCCACTCTCTGTGCGAACATGTCCAACGATGAGTGCTGGGGGGATGTTTAAAGTTGAAAAAATTGTTCATGTCCGGCGCGGTAATTCGCCGCACGTTGTTATTTCACCCAACCAAATTCCGCAAAATTTTGACCTTCTACTACGGTACCTGGTACGTGTACCGGCACCTGGTATGCTACAGTACCTGTTCAATTTATCAGAAAGGTATATTTCTGCTTTGAATTTTCAGAGGATTTGGTAAGCCTTTTCCAAAATTCAGAAATCGGTTTACAACTTCTAAGTCAAACTTGCCCGAACCAAAATTGGTAACCCGGGTATGGCCCTACCGGTACATAGCCTATACCTGTTAGCCCAACTTTTATCTATTTCTTCCGTTTATTTGTGTAATATGCATTTGATTCCATAGTTTATAGGTATATGAATTGTACAACCTTGTTTTGAGCCAACATTGCCCACTGGTACTTGAGCAACTTGGAGATGGGCTCGTATATCTGAGTGATCGAATACATCATCGTACGGGTCAATGCCAGCTGCTGGACCAAAAGATATAGCGGTACAATGACTAGGTAGCGCATCCGTTTCGAAGTGCCCAATTCGGATTTCCTTCATCGGGCGGCCAACAGTGCAATAGATGCACCCGGTTGGTTCAACGTTTTGTCACACATCTTCAGGTACTCGGAAAATTCGTAATCGAATCTTGCAAATGCTTCAATGGTCAAGTATTGGTGTGCATGCCATCAGCACCTTATACTGCAACAACAGACTGGAGTTTCATTGTTGGCTGAACTTCATTTTTGTCTTGAAATGGCCCTTTGAAAACCTTTTATATCTGGGTTGAAATGGCCCTTTGAGAACCTTTTATAATTGGGTTGAAATACCAGCGATCTCCCGCTCCAAAAATTGTTTTCTTCGTTCCTGTCTTCCATGAGGTAGTGGAAGAAATAACGGTGATCCACAGTTGGTGACATCTTACCGATTGTTGGTTTCATATCAATTTCTGGATGAAGCAGGGTAGCGATCCAGGGCACTTGCCAATCCAGTAGCATGCAATTTGTAACAGTGTCTGGTTTGGCACAGCTTTGTTGGCGCTGCTTGACTGTTGCGATACAGTACAGTAATTCAAAAACTGAACAAGCAATTAGATTGGAATCTAAGGGAGGATTGGCAGTCTCGAAATACAACGCAATGTGATCGACCATCTTTGCCCATAAAATCGATTTAGAAGAGGTTTCTTTTCGTTCATCGAAAAACTAAGCTGGGAGTCCTCCCCACCAATACTGCTTGGTAGAATATCCAGCTTCTTGGTTACTGATTTCAATCGTCCTCGAGCCGAGCTATTAAGATCATCCGTTTTGAGGATTTCAAACAGAGCCTGTGAACAAATTACATGCACCAAGTGCATTACCGTAGTCAGGTATAAATTCCAAAGGTGACAAACCGAAGATCCATAAATACTCCATTTTCCTTCCCAAGGGAACTATCAGCTCAATTGTCTAGCTTCCTGCTGTGTTTTGACTTGAGCTTCCTGTTGTGTCGCAGAAGCAGTTCCCGGCTGTTTCAATAGAACCACACCCTGTTAGAGGTACCAGTCTTGGTAATATGGTAAGCTCGGCAATGCCCATCAAAACAGATACTGCCGGTATATCATCTATATCATCTATATCATCTATTTCATTGATATCATAGAGCGGGATGTCTGTATTATTGTGGTAATAGGAATCATGTACCGGTACAATGTTGAATTCCGAGACCTCCAAGACCGAATACCAGTGCGATTAGAACGATTATAGTCATTGACGCCCCCATGTGTAATACATTATTCATTAATTGCCGTGCCGGGTTATCCATGCTCTGTGGGTACATGCTCGGGTCTGTTGAGGAAAGGCCCGTAATGATAGCCAACCAATAGTCTTGGTAATCTTTTTCCATAATGTACTTCCAACACTTTAAGCACAATATCCGCATGAATTAATTATACTCTCCGCGACTACTAATCTTATCTACTCGAAGACCATCGACCTCCACTACCAACAGGCTCTGGACCAGGGTCATGTGTTGCGCTATACTGGTAGGGCTGTACTAGGGTTGGTGTGTTACTGGGTGTACGATGGACGGCAATGCTTTGTTCAATCACTCTACCAGAAATTAATTGTATGCACGTTTCAATTGTAAACGGTAAACTACCACCGGTAACGCTGAATCGATTATATACTCTTAGGAATTGTCGCGTATCCATGGTACCTCTCCCCAACTCGGCTACCTCTCGCCGTTGCTCAATGCCAGTGTTCCAGCTAGCACGATTGCTCGGCGCAGCCCCCCCGCAGTAAAACTGGTAGTGGAACAGAAGTGCTGGTGGGAGTGGTATTATATAAGGCAAAGGGCAAGCCCGCTAGGACACCCATTGAACCAATTGAAGAATATAATAGTAGCAATAGTGAACCCCCCATTCTAGTAGTGGTAGTAGTAGTAGGAATGATTTAATAGACTAGTGCGCAAGCCCCCTAGGACCCCCATTGAACCAAATGAGGGATAAAGAGTAGCAGCACTGATTAGTATTAGTACTGGTAGTACTGTAGTACTAGAAGTAGTAATAGTGTTGGTAGTACTAATAGCAGCATCAGTAATAGTAGTAGCAATAGTAGTAGGAATGATTGAATATACAAGAAGGAAAGATCCCTAGGACCCCAATTCGACCAATTGAAGATACGATCAATTGCACAATATAGTAGCAGATATGATTGAAAACACAAGGGGGCAAGCCCCTTGAACCCCCATTGAAGCCTAGTAGTAGTAGTAGTAGTAGTAAGACCCCAAGGACCACCATTCGACCAATTGAAGATACGACCAATTCAACAATGTTATAATAGATATGATTAAAAACACAAGGGGGGAAGCCCCCTTGAACCCCCATTGGAGAGTGTGACCAATTGTAATAGTACTTTGAAAGCCAAGGGGGCAAGCCCCCTTGAACCCCCATTGAAGCTGTGACCAATTGTACAATATAGTAGTGGTACACTGTAGTAGTAGTAGATATGATTGAAAACACAAGGGGGCAAGCCCCCTTGAACCCCCATTGAAGTAGTAGTAGTAGTAGTAGTAGTAGTAGTAGTAGATATGATTAAAAAGACAAGGGGGCAAGCCCCCTTGAACCCCCATTGAAGCTGTAGCCAATTGAACAAAATAGCAGTAGAATTGATTGAAAAGACAAGGGGGCAAGCCCCCTTGAACCCCCATTGTGCGTTATTGAAATGGAGAATCAATTGGAGCCTTGAGGTGTTGTACGGGGGTCTGGGGGCTGGCCCCCAGCTCTGGGGGGTTTGGGGGGCTAGCCCCCAAGAGAGCCGGGGGCGATTAGTACCGGGGGTCTGGGGGCAGCACTGGGGGTTTGGATACCTGCTCCGCAGGCGGGGGACCCCTCGTTACGCGGCGTTACGCGGCGTTACGGCGTAACGGCGCGCGCCTTGTCCGCGGGACAAAGTCCCAGCGGCGGCCCCACACAACGTAACGCAACATGGACAGCCTAGAGAACCGGTTTTCGATCGGGCATTCGCTGGAGCACTCTGCGCAGGGCACGCCTGTGCCGCCGCCGCCGGTGGAGCCTGTGCCTGCGCCGGAGCCGTACCCGCTGGCGATCGCCGGGTCGCGGGCGCGGGTGGCGGTCGACCAGGACGGCCAGCTCGCGCCGCTGACGGAGCCGGCGCCGGCGCGCCGCGTACAGGCGGCGCTGCCCTCGTACCTGCGGCTGACGGGCTTTGGCGAGCTCGCGCCGGACCGCGAGCGCGGCGACGACGAGGCTGCGGCGCACCTGCGCCGCGTGCGGCCTGCGGCGTTCGCGCTGCCCGGCATGTACCCGGCGCGCGCCCAAGCCGCGCAGCACGCCGCGGGCGTGTGGCAGACGGGCATTCGCCGCGCGAGCGCCGTGCTCGGCGCTCCGACGAGCGGCGCGCCGGGCAGCCCGCCGCAGGCGCCGCGTGCGGCGCGCCCGCCGCTACCGGCGTGCTGGGCGACGACTTCGGCCGTCGACGCCGACGACACGGGCACGGAGCTGCGCTCGGCGCGCGACGACCTTGTCGTTGTGCGCGCGGACCACCCCGTGCCGGACGCGTGCGCCGTTTTTTATTTTGAGGTGACGATTAAGGAGTCTGCGGCGGACCGCATGGTCGCGCTCGGGCTGTGCGACGGCGCGTGCGCGCTGGCGAAGCTGCCCGGGCTCGAGGCCAAGTCGTACGCGTACCACGGCGACGACGGGCGCATTGTCGTGTCGCAGGGCGCCGCGCGGCTCTACGGCCCGCGCTTCGGCGCGGGCGACGTGGTCGGGTGCGGCTACGACCGCGAGCGGCGCGCCATTTTCTTCACGAAGAACGGCCTGTCGCTGGAGGCGGCGTTTGCCGACGTGGGCGAGCGGCTCTTCCCGACGCTGGGGTTCCGCGGCGCGCACGTTGTCGCGACGAACTTTGGCGCGCGCGAGTTTGCGTACGACATTGAGCGGTATGTGCGCGAGCGCAAGCAGGCCGTTGCGGAGCGGGTGCGGGCGTGCGGCGTGCGGCCTGTGGCGGTGGCGGACGCGTTTGACGGCGCGTTTGCCGAGGAGCTTGTCGCGACGTACCTGCGCCACTGCGGGCTTGTCGAGTCGGCGCGCGCGTATGACGCCGAGCGCGCCATGTCGCACCCGGAGCGCGCGGTGTCGCGTCCGGAGGACGCCAAGTCGGACAACGCCAAGTCGGCCGCTGAGCACGCGATGTCGGGCGTCGAGCTTGCAAAGTCGGACGACGCTGATGCAAAGTCGGGCGACGAGCTCGCCCGGCGCCAGCAGGTCCGCGCGCTCGTGCTCGAGGGCCGCATCGCTGACGCCCTCGCGCTGCTCGAGCGCTTCTTCCCCGCCGTGCTCGAGGACGAGCGCATCGTGTTCGAGCTCAAGTGCCGCCGCTTCGTCGAGCTCGTGCGGCGCGCCGCGCCGCACCCGGAGCGGCTCGGCGAGGTCGTCGCGTGCGGCCGCCAGCTCCAGGCAGAGTACCGCGCCGACCGCCGCCCGGGCGTCCAGGAGCGCCTCGAGCACATCTTCGCCCTGCTCGCCTACGAGGACCCCGCCGCCGACCCGGCCGCCGCAGAGCTGCTCTCGCCGTCCCACCTCACCAAGCTCGCCGAGGAGCTCAACGCCGCAATGCTCGTCGCCCAGGGCCTGCCCGCCGTCGCGCCGCTGCAGCGCATCGCCCAGCATGTCACCCAGATCGCCTATGAGCTCGCCGACCTCGGCGACGCCGCCGCATGCCTCTTAAACGTCCGCCGTTGAGCTCATTTTCCCAGTCGACTATGTCACTGCCGACAAGTTTGACAAGGACGCCAATGTTGGCACCGCCGATGACACTACCGGCATTGCTGCCGGCTGG